>JAJIZL010030775.1:98972-173448 GCA_023969395.1 Amblyomma maculatum
CGTGCTATGGTCTTTCCAGTTGTGATGTATGGATGCGAGAGTTGGACTGTGAAAAAGGCTGACCGCCGAAGAATTGACGCGTTTGAATTGTGGTGCTGGCGAAGACTCTTAAGAGTTCCTTGGACTGCCAGAAGATCAAATCAGTCGATATTGTCGACCATAAACCCTGACTGCTCATTGGAGGGTCAAATTCTAAAGATAAAGCTCAGCTACTTTGGTCATCTGATGAGAAGAGAGGAGTCGCTGGAGAAAGATTTGATGTTGGGAAAGGTTGAGGGTCGCCGGAGAAGGGGTAGGCAGCGAACGCGATGGTTAGATGGCATTCTCGAGGCATTGCAGATGAAGCTGTGTGATGTTAAGAAGATAGTGAGAGACCGGAAAGCGTGGCGTGACATTCACTCACTATTCTACCTGCATGCGACCAAACCATGAATGTTTATGCCCTGACATAAAACCCATGCGTAGCAAAGAGTTCATGAGAGGAATGTTGGGGCCTGTTGGTCCGACTTTGTTGTGGGGTCAATGCACCTCGTGGTGTTCACTTCTCGTCGTACGCCCAGTCAGAAGTCGTGGTGCTTCTTCCGCGACAACAATGTAGGAAACCTTTGTACGCCAAATTATGAAGCACGTCGACCTTGCGGCCCCCACGGCGATAAGCCCGATTGATCGAATTGAATTTGTCCAAAATTTAGCGATCGAAATTTGACGGCTTCTTATTGATAGAAAACATGTGTCACAACCTTTAAGCAGCCGCCCGCTTCCCGATTTTCGAGTCACACTTTTCCAGTTGCCAGCTATATGGGTTTACCATAATTTATAACATCACCAAACCGGGACACTGTTTGCTTAGTACTCCACTATCTGTCTCCAGACTTTTTGTGTTATAACATGCACAGTTGGAGCGAGTCCACTTAAAATTTACTAATTAATAATACTGCTTCTTGTAGAGCTAGAAAATTATCCTCGACAAAAATAAGAATCCTTTTCTAGTGGTCAATGCCTCAGTGAGCACATGTAAACAAGTTTTGTTATCTTTTAATTTATACCATTCTTCCTTCTTGCTAAGAAACGCCGCTGAATGTAACCGCCTTCCAGCCTCCTCAGTCTCCATTTGTGATACCACTATTTTTAAGCTCGCTCTTGAAAGTGCCTTATGGTTCCTTTATTATTTTTTCGTTCTGCAAATAATATAACTCCACCACTCCTTCATGTTGTGCCTATTGGCATTGAAAGTATGTACAATAAATAAATAATAAATATACATAATAATGAAGAGCAACATGTTTGGAACACTGCTAATATTACGTATTTCTTCACAAGCCTGATGTTTTTGTATTTAGGATTAAATTTCGTTGGTTTTGTTTTGCTTTTTTTTTTTATTTAATGGCATTTGCCGTTTAACACCAGTACGCGTTCATCATGTTGCGCCTTCGGGCTCTTAAAGAAATAATAATAAGAAAGCGTTTTTGTGATAGTTTGATTCGTGCCTTTGAGTTCCTCACTTACCAGTTTGGTTTGTAAACGTCAGAATAAAGCAATGATTCCCAGGATTCCAATATTCCATAACGTGCTTATAATCCTTTTGTTTGGCGTGAGTAAAATTAGCGTCTGCAAAGTTGCACAGATTAAGCTGCGACCCATGGAGTAAAACGCAGCGCCCGATGCGTTGTTGATACCAAACGACTTATTGGGTTGTATTAACAAAATAAAAGAATTCTGTACAACAATCTTCGTTACATCACATTATGGTTTAGTGTGGATTATATGCCAGTTTGATAGTGCGATGGTGGAAATTCTTGATCAACCAAACCCTATGAAATAGGAATTGCCTGGTATTAACAAAACTACGTGAAGCAGAAATCAAATAGAGATTCACGTCTTTAAAATAAAAATATGTCTGGCCATGACAAAAATACAAATATCTGAACAAAAAGTTTAGAAATGACTCCTTTCTTCTAACCGTCTTCAACAAGGTCGCAAATGAAAGCTAGTTACCCTGTGAATCTTGTACCAAGAATGCTTAATAGCTGAAAAAATGAAGGTATCGGCCATAAAATGATTTTCTGTTTTTTTTTTTTTGCACATCAAGAAATTTCGACACCAAGCAAGGTGCTCCCGACCAATGCTGCAACGCAGCTATCTCCGTGTGAACCGAATGCGGTTCTGTAAGTTACTATCAGGCTAGTTTTTCTCGCGTCATAGTAACTTAGATTACGCTAACAAAATACGGGAGGCACACCACATGATAGGCGCAAACTAATATACAACTAAACATTTTTATCTACACCAACAAAAATTTTGAAGCGATGAAAGCCAGGATTTGTCAGATGGAGAATTTGTCAAAGAGGACAAGGACGAGAGGAGAGCAGTATACACAACAATTCGTCTTGGTTTACTAATCTCCACTCGTCCTTGTCCTTGTAGAGTGGTTCTCCTGTTTAAATGATAGGTGTCACACAAACCCGGCTTTCTGTACTAATTGAAAGTTTTTTTCAGTCAATGCAAATGAAGGGGAGTGCACATAACGAACTTCATATGTTAACAAAGGCATTGAAAATACATATGATAATTGTGTGAACTGTTAGAATGCCACACCTGAAAGCGCATTGCTCAACGCATAGATGTGAATATCTATCCTGTTGCAATCAAGAACAAAGGCCTTTCCAATGACTTTCGCCGCAGACGAATTTTGTTGTTTTTTTATGTAAGCTCTCCTTCAGTTGGGTTAACAGGGAAGGAACATATGTTTCTACTTTGCCTGTTATATTAAACTGATGTGACGCCTATATATACTTGTGTCGTTCCCATTTTCGTAGTTTTTATTTTGTCCTCATTGCTCTTCGTGGAGACTACAATGGAGTTGTATGCTTGTGCTCTTGTCTACTGTCGTCGCTCTGTATTTTTTACCGCAACTCTATATCATAACCAACAACCATAGACGCAAGTGTACAGTTCTAATGAATAGGACCGTTTCATCCTACCCACATCCTTTATTTCTAACTATGAAAACTTCTACAATATAGCCTTCATTGAATGATTCGATCATCTTGCAAGAATGCTTGCATAGGGCGCAGTGCCAAAATCGGCTAATCATAGACCAACGTATGAGAGATTGAGTACAGTTTGCTTGAGATTGGAAGTATTTCCTTTTACCCATACCGCGAAGACGCAATTTTTACCCAAATGCAACCATTATTGCAAAAAATATCTACAACAAAGGAATAAGAAACATTTCTTTCATTGCAGTTGGTTATGATGGCAAACGTCGAACGATGATGTTTACTGCAATTTATTTGTAATGTGACTACCATATCTGGTGCCATAAGCTTCTAATCTGCACTCAGGACATCAGCAGCAAGAAATTTGAAACATTCGGTACAGTTGCTTGTCTGGCATTCAGAGCCTTCACCCTAATAGTAAAAACCCTGCCTCTGTTGACTGTCCCACCAAGTTTCGAATATTCTCAACGTACCTCTTTGAACATTAAATTATGCTCCCCATTAGTTGGCAGAAATGTCGTCTCTCCTATTCCGCATGAACAATAATGGCGTCACCTGCTTATTTAGTACAATCTGTTTTGATTATTTAAAGTTGAAACAATTTCTAAAGCACCCTATTTTCTCCTACCGTTACTGGCATTCGTTTTTTTTTTTTTGGCACTGGGAAGTGTTCTGGTTGCCTTACAAACAGTATAATTTACACCTATCACTTTAGATTTTAAAGACTTTCAGCAATATTTCCGTTATAAAAATGAAAATAAAGTATGAATATTTCATTAGATTATTCTTGCTCGACGTTCCAAAAGGCAGAATTGACAACTATGCAGGAGAGAATGCTAAAAAGCTAAATGGAGTTTTAATTTTTGCAATATCTAAGTTTAGAAGATACGAGATATGGAGGCCACAAAGCCTACTTATCTATAATAGCTAATACCAGCATATGCATTTTGTTCATGCTGTCTATTTGCTAATACTGGAACTTACATGCTGCGGTCAGGGATATATTTATTCTTGATTCTAGCAACAAAAATAATCAAAACCTTACGTAATTTCTCTCACCTGGGTCTTTTGTTATCAATAGGAATACTTCATTACCTTCGCTCTTTAGTTCTGCATATAAAGTCATGTTCGCCCTGGAATACCATAAATAAAAGAAAGGATCGATCACCATAAGAAACATAATACTTAAAGGTGGGCTTCAGCTTCAAATGTTTGCAACAACTTTTAAATGACTTTTTTTAAATTTTTACAGAAACTTTAAATAAGCTTTATTGTGCCACACACTGTCACTAGCGCCAAAGACGTTAAGGCCACTGGCCGACAGAAGCTTTGTATTGCACTAAAACGTCTTGCTTCTTCCAACCGCTGGTGCGACGTCGAACCTATATTCAGTCTTTATTCAGCACTGACGTCGAACGTCATGGCTCAAACTACCAGCTGCATAGTTGATCGTTTGGGATACGTTTTGAGAGATGCCAGCAATCATGTGGCTGAGGGAAGAGAAGCGGAAGGAATTCGCAGCAGTGAGTATTCGCATAATTCATGAAAAATATTTTGATTGCCGTCGCATGCTTCCAATCAAGGTAATACCACATGCGTGGACCTCGATCGTTTGCCGGATCAGCGCATGTTTCCATGCTTGAAACGGATAGAGGTTCCGCACTCCTCTCAGAACTGTGATGCTGTCATGAGCAGTAAATCATGCATATACACATGTTTCCGTTACACCGTGCTTCTACTGTGCGGTGGACATTTTGATTATGGCGCTTCTAATCTGCTCTGAAGATTGATGGAGGTATGCAACAAGCACCCCGCTAGCATGCCTCTTTTAAGTAAGGCTTTGAAAATTTAAAAGATTCATTGCAGCCTTCTCCTATTGTAAACACACAGAGCCATACCTGATTATGGGCCCAGTATGACGCTGGAGACGGGGCGTACTCTGATGGTTCGCAGTGATGACACCGGCTGCCCGGCGAAATCGGCCTCAGATACAAAGTAAAAACTAAAACGTCACCAAGCACCTCATAAACATAAAAAAGCTAAAACAGTAAAAAAAAAGATAACAATGTTTGAGGAAAAAAGGCAGCCACCACACCTCTTGTCCTGTAGCTATCTACGCCAACCACTTGGTGACGCCGAGAAATTTTTTTCACCATGTTATTTATTACTGGCCTTTAAATGCAGGCAACAGCTATATACATAATTTACAAATTATTCAGCCTGTAGCCGAAAAGTGCATTTGAAACATACAACACAACACTACACCGACAACTTGGAATGTTAAAATATTTTGACATGTTATGTCATGACCGCATTTAAATTGTTGGGACTGCATGTTTTTAAGTGTACAGACCACTGCTGCCGCTTTATATAGTATTACAACTACTTGACCACTGGAACTTGCTGCCTGCTCTCCCGACTTGCAACTAATGTTCTGGATGCCTTATGCGCGCTATGTAGAGTTTCACAGCTCTGCCCAATCTATTGGCGCCGGCTCTTCGGTCATGCTCTGCTACCGTGTAGCACAAACCTTCAATGAAAGAAGTTCGACGAAGCTTCAAAGCCGGCAAGTGCAGCAGCGAGAACACTATTGTTAACTTAATCTTATTTCTATGCAAACATTTCGAAGAGCATAGCTATGACTGAGGGCTCGGCCGATTTATACGCAGAGCAAGAAGAAGCCTAAAAGCTTGAGAAACACTTAAAGTATTATGCAATAGAAGCGCTGTATGTTGTTGTTTTTCTCACGTGGGCCCATCGCACAGTAAATTACTCTGTTTCTCGTTTTATATATTTGTTTCTGCTAATCATACTTGGCCACGGTGCGGGCTACGCTAGCTAATGCGTAGGCGCTGTTTGGAGCCTGAGATTGAGACCGCAGTGAACAATTTGGCAGTAATCATCGCGATCGAGTGCCCTCAAGAACCGTTGTAAAGTTTGTTGCATGATAGCCGACATTATTCAATTGCAGTTTAGTTACACGTTAATCGTAAGTGTTTCATAAGATTACGAGAGCCGCGCTTATTATGCGCCCTCTCGTAACTCTCAAAACAGCCTCACGAAACGTGCAAACTCTCGAAAAAAGATACATTTTTGCTTTCTATACAGGTGCGCAACGACTTCGAAGCTGGAAGCGCTTACTTACCATATTTTTGATATGGGCCCTGTATCTCGCCTCTGACTTTCCGGACTTCCTACCATTTCCAAAAGAATACTGTGACCCGTGCGGCTCCAGCGCACTCACAGCGCTTCTCCCAGTGCTTCGTGAATGTCAGCGACACACCCAGCGTCAGAAAGCTAATCCCAGCGTTTTTCTTCCTTCGTACCAGTGCAACCAGTGTCTTCCCTTCCCGTCACTGCTCCAATGAACCTCACATTTTTCCAGTGTCCTAAGAAAACCCCAGCGCGAACTCCGCAAAAAACTTACTAATTTTGCACTGAAGATGATGGAAGACGCTGGTTTTTAAAATTTCAATACATTGTGGGGCCCCGCAGCCCCTTTTAGCGTTTCGAACCGCACAAGCTCTTTCCTATTTGTGCTGATGTTTGCTCGGGCAGAGCGAGTGAGCACGAGAGAGCTACCATTCTAGAGCGGCATATTATCGCCGCTGAAACTAGGTAGATGAGCGCGTCAGAAGCAAAGCTCACGACTTTTTTTCCGGCTGGAGATCAGCGAACTTCCCGAGCAATCGGGTTATGCACGCACGACGGAACTAAGAAAAATGGCTTAGCGTATTTGCTGAGTTGCTGCCACGCGAGGAAGAATGTTACTTGCACCGCCGTTAGTGCTCTGGCCTTATTGCTTGCCCGATTCGCGCCGCAATGTGTTGTGTTGCCGAGGTAAAACACTCACCCTCTTTCTGTTTAATTATTGGTGGTCCATTGCCACGCTTTTTGACAGACGGTTTCCAGCGCAGTGGCACTCGGTGTTTTTTATTGAATGCTTTTTTTGTTTTTCCGGAAAAATCTGATAGTTGTAAGATAGACTAGATTTGTCACTCGTCGGGCGAGACCATGACTCGCAGATTTGTTTTCTAGAAGGCGAGGCCATTATCTGGCGCCCAACGTGGTTTTAATTTGAGCCTTGGTTTACCCCGCGAATCGCGGTACTAAGTTTAGTTTCATCAGAAGAACGGCAAGAACGCTAACATGGAGAGTATTATTGAGCCTATATCGCTGCATGCGAAGCCGTCTGCTGTAGTGTTCTACTTTTCGGGTTTATATGCTGGAAATATAACCTCTGTAGTGGAAAAGCTTCAGCTGCTTTCGGGCCTTATTGAATCGAAGTCACAGTTTCCAAAGGCAATTTAGAGGAGGCATCTGTATCAACTGGAAGCACCAGCTGCAAATCTCTCGGGTGAAAATTCCCGTTTGCATCGCAACGCAACACACTCGTACCGCGATGACCAGTTTTGGCTTAATATGCCATTACCGGAGTACAGAAGCTACACTCATAAAAAGTCAGACTCCTATTTCATCACTGAGTTTATTTACTATCGCCAGGCAAAGACAATATCTGATTATGTGTTAATCACATGGGTCATTCCGGCTGCATTAGTCGGCTCTGTGGACATTTGCGGGAGGTCACAAAGTCGTTTCAGTTCGAAGCTGGATTTTGTGCAACATTTTGGGTTAGATTTTCTGCCAAGGGGCAATAATTTCCGCATAAAAGACATGCTTCGCCCCAAATTCAGGGTGAGAATGAGAATCTGTTGGAGTTTTTCGCAATTTTTAAGAGGTGACTAACTGTGCTGATCATGGAGTGCCTGAGGTACACAAGGTGGCCCGAGCTCTCAATGGCACCAATGGTTCCAGCCCCACTGCCAACGCCGGCCGTACGAGGACTTCGCCGAGCTGGCCAGAGAGGCATCCCTCATTGATGGGCTACTCATGGCTGCACCATTGTGCAGCCATGAGTCCTTGTCATCACTCTCTCGTTGTTGTTCTCCGTCGCAGCGCTCATAATTTGCACCATTGTGCAGGCCATCTTCGCCGCCTGAAACCTCGCTAGAACCATCGTGTGCATGGCGCTGACCAGTTACCGAGGGCCTGTTAAGCTACGACGAGCTTTACCGCCGTGCCGAGCCCGCTCGGTAGGAGCAGCATACCACCAATATGCCGCCAGCTCGGGAGACTGCTGTCCAAGGTATACCCGCCGCAATCACTAATGTCTTCCCTAGGACAGGTAGCAAATGATACGCATCCCATCCTCGCACAAATGGGAAACGACTCCGAGCGGCAACATAACCCAGAGGCGCTCAGCCGCCAGCCCGAGAGCCTTCGACTCGATTCCAGGTATAGCTGGAAGCCAAGTAGGCACTGCCCGTTAGTGCAGCGCGTGGTAGTTACTTGGTCGGCCCTGCCTATGGGTGTGTCGCCCGGTGGTGCGCCACCAACGGGCGAGATGGCTGAGTAGGCGCTGCACATGAGTGCACTGCCCAGTAGTGTGCCACCAGCGGAGGAGATGGCTGGGTCGGCACTACCCGTGGGTGCTGCACCCGGTAGTGTGCCGCCAGTGAAGGAGACGGCCGGGTCGGCAATGTCCGTCCCTGCACGGCCAGGTAGTGTGCTGCTAGCGAGGGAGACAGTTGGGTCGGCACATTCCATGAGTACGCCGCCGGGTAGTGTGCCACTAGCGAGCGAGACGGCCTACTGATACCAAACAAACAAAAACGTAAGCTGCAATCAGTCACCTGCGTTTCCCTCTGCCCCAGGATACAAGAGATATGCCCTTAAGATACACTAGGAATCCTGGTATTGAGCCCAGCCGAAGGACCGCCCACCCCGTCCTGCGGCGACTCCAACCCGAACAACCTTCAAAAGCTTGCTGCGACAAAAGCAGCAGACTACAACTGCTACTACTGACGACCTCTACGAGTCATCAGACGAGACCCAAAACCCCTCAGGTAGCACGTCTCCAACTCCCCTCAGTTGGTTACAGGTCCAGTGGCTACTCCTCCGGCTTAAATGACCCCAGGTGCAATCTCCAACGACTGTTTCATCATCACCACCTGCTGTACACGCGTCAGATCCAGAGAAACACTACGAACACAGAGAGAGAGTGCAGTGCTGTCCAAGCTTTTTTTTTGAATAACTTAAACGAAGTTAGCGCAAAAATAAACATTAATGGACGGAGAAGGACACATAAGATGATTGACGAGTGCTCTGTCCTTCTCTAATCATTGTTTTTTATTTTGGTGCTAAATGTTGAACTTGATGGATCACCAACTTGCCCAGCAACATGCGCTCCTCAACTTCTTCCTTTTGACAAAGGCGAGTAGACAAGACCCTGATAGTCGCAAAAACATTGACCAGACATGAGTTTCCAACCCATTTAAACAGAGCATCCATGATGTCAGTCTTCGACTGTCACGTAAAAAACGGCGGTGAGATAAAACATGTCCAACTGTTGAGTGTAAACAATACCCTTCGTATGGCGTCGACTTACGTAATAGTCGCAACCTCAGCAGCCTGCTTTACAGTTTCTATAAATGGGCACAAGATTACACAGCATTTCCTACACCTTCTCAGTCTATTCTGGCCAGCCATATTGTGCTGTAACGTCATATTCAAGGCAGGAATCGTTATGAATCTGAGTAAGGGCACCTACCGTTACGACAACGCTACAGAATCATTTCCGTTCACGACAAAAGCCGCACAGCTGCAGACGCTATTACTTGCCGCAAGAAGCCATTCGGCTAATGCCACAGGAAGCGGTATTCTTATTGTTTCGAAGTCGTTCAAGAGATCACCAGCGGATAAATACAGAATCGAGACTGTAATCCGTCCTCTTGCAGCAATGTTCACAGAAGCTACAGGGAACGCCAATGTGCTAACTAAAGAGATCGACACTGGTTCTGCCCGTCCGATCAGATTCAACCCGAAATCCTTGAGCGGGCACAAGCGAGCTCTTCTCGATTGTCCTCTCGAAGAAATTTTGGCTACTGGTGCGGTAAGAACCCCGAAAAACCCCGGGCGTTTCCCGTTCTTCATGCGCCTAAAAAAAACGGCACAAAACGTTTGTGTGTGGAGTATGGACCGGTAAACGCCGTGACAGTGCAAGACTCCCCCTTTTCGCCACTCGACTCTGGCATGTACTCGCTTGGGTAGGATGTTTGTTTACAACTCTTGACTGTGATAGTTATTTTCTGTAAATCCCTATTGACCGCTGTGACATTGAGAAAACTGTTTTCACTTGCCATCGGGGATTGTTCGATTTTGCGCGATTTCTTTACGGTCTCTGCAATTCAGCGGCTACTTTTCAACGCGTAATGTATATTGTGCTCAGAGATGCTCACTTTCACTACGCTTTGACTTTCCTGGACGACGTAGTTCCGTTCTCAGAAAGCCTAAAGCCTAGAAGAGGACCTCCTACATAAAACCAATGGCCTTAAACTAATGCAGAATGCGCTCATCAACATTAACCACGGCAATGTTCAGTTGCTGAGAAACAGAATCAACCTTCTTGGTTTCACTGAGGAGCAGGCACAGTTCACTTGGATGAAGAGAAACTCTGGACCATTTTGCAACTCCCACCATCAATCCCCATCAAGAGTCTCCAGCATTTCTTGGGAATGGTGGGAATCCACCGCCGCTTCGTCCCGATGTCGTTCTCATTCACTAAGGGTCTCCTAAATTAAACCAGCGGAACATTTATCAAAACAATTTTGGATAATGTTGAATGGCAATATGACTGAAGTTTTAAAGACAATTATTGCTTTTCCCAGTGTTCCTGGCAAAACAGCAATAAAAAGAAAGCCTTCTTCTGTACAAGTATTTCTAAAAGGCCAAAAGTTTAGGGAAAGCCTTAAGAATAAAGCAATTTCCTGTTAACAACAAAATATAGAAACGAAGGTGGTTGTAGAACATTTTCACTGAAAGATAAAAAGAAATGAAAATATGCGTTATTCGTTAAGGATTACACAGGATCATATCCTGTTCAAAATTTTCACTTAAGCATTAGAGAACGAAAGTACATATTCTGCTTTAAAAGTACAGAAGGTAAGGTTATAGAAAACTATTCTTACTGTTTCTTCTTACCGAGACAGCGACCAAAACCACTTCACCAATAAACAATTTAAACGAGTTCACTTTAAGCCAGCACTCACCAGTTGTCTCCATCTTTATATATGTGCTCATATACGTATTTATCACCTGCCTCACGTTGAAATTCATCGTAAACACACGATATATTTCCGTTGAAACCATGGCTGTTTTCAGTTCGTATAATGTCCCAAATTCTCTCACTGGTGTTTAGGGCCTGAGAATGATTGGTAAAATGTCAATTATGTGCTTAGACTTGTATTATACACACATACATAAAGCGTAGGAAAATGAATATGAATATTCAGGCCAATGTTATATCACCAAGGGAAAAAAGCCTGCTGTTTCTTCCGGCGCATTTAAACCATGTACGGTCTCTGTATTTCTTTTATTAGCTCATCCAACTTCAGAAGCAAACATTAATGAATAAAATTTGAATACATAAAGTCAAATATAAAAGACAATGGAGACCAGATCAATAAAGTTCGTTTTTGGGTAATATGCTGGGCAGTTTACCAATCTTCACTGGGTCCGTATTATTCTATTGTGAAACCTAAATAAACAAACTATGTGTAAAGGCAAATAGTACCGCCGATACGCTATCGTGGTGTTTGCATCGTAGGCATCTGTTCTATAGCAAATCTCCCAACAGGAAAAGAACAGGCATTTTTGAAGTCTTTGTCGGTAGCTGCGTGAAACGCCAGGGGCGGTCCAGAGTGTGGTTAGAAGGCATTTTACCCAACATCCAACTGCAACGAAACAAATCGAGGGAATATAAAAAACCTAATCATAAAAAAACGAGCGATTCACTCTTTGGTTTACTACGCTTCAGTTGAGTGGTGTAGCTTACAATTATGACTCCCTTTGGAAGAAATTGCGAAGACAACGAACTAGATGTGCGCCTCCCTGAAACACCAAAATCTCAAAGCAGGCAATTATCCAGAAAGATATATGAAATTTCTATGCTTGTTGCTAATTTCCGAAGCATTATTCCTACACTTGTAGCGGTCAAATGCAGGATTTTTACTTGCTGCCCCAATGTCTTTTCTCGCACTGAAACATGGGCAATTCCTGAAATTTCCAAAGGTGAACAATCATTTCCTTATAATATATGGGTCGTGCGTAAAAACAAGCAACGGGGAAGAGGAGTAGGCGTAACGGTCGCCATCAGGAGCGATTATCAGCCATGTTATGTCACATTCGACACGTCCCTTGACCTTTTGTGGTTCATGATTCGATTCAACGGTGCCACATATATCAGAGTGCATGTTAGCCCCCGCCCCCCCCCCCCCCCCTATAGTTGTTCGAATTTGATCGATAATCTTTCACGGTGCATTAGAATATTGTCACGTAGTGGTGACGAGGTCGACGACACAAATGAAGGGTCGATGATTGCACTAAAGAAACTCTTTATTTGGGCTGATTGCGCCCGCAAAAGAACTAAGCAACTCGGCGGCGGCGGCGATAGAAACCACGGCCGGTCTCGAGGGAGAGCGCGTTTCTCTCTTCTCTTACGGCCTCTCCAATGGGGTCTGTTTCCACCGCCCGCCGCGCCTCGGTGGGGTCGCCACCGCCCCGCTGCTGCTCCTCCGCTACAGCCGTTCACGTGCAAGGGAAACGCGCGCTCGCTCTTCGCTCCGCCCGCATCGGTTGCAACCGGCAGGTCCTGATATTTCACCCCTTATGACTTATAGAAAGAAGCCGTAATCAGCGCCTGATTTATCGTGTATGAGCAATAAAATAGTCAATAATGCGCGTGCGCGCGAGAGCGCGCGCGCCTTCGTCAGTGCTGTCGCGCACGGTCGAATGAAGTTTCGGGTGCACTTACATCAACACTTTTTGCCCCTAAATTTTTCACAAAACTATATGTACCATTTTATGCAGTGTGCGTTTGAAAGCTGTAAGCAGGTATAACGCGACCTGACGCTAGCGCATGGCAAACTGTTAGGTGGATATTCCAATTATTCTGTCAACCGCTGCCGTTTTCGTTTAGAGCAAAAGAGGCACAGACGAAAATTCATAGCACGTCTCAAATTCAGAGTAAGGAACAAAAATTTACGCATACAGTTAAAATTTCAATTGTCTAGTGAAGTGGGCTGTTCTAGCTTTGTTTAAAACAAATCAGTAGGTTGAAAGACAGCAGATGTATACGTATAGTCTCGCGACTGACGCACACGTTGACAGTCGTAGTCAGTTTAATACCAGTGATAAAAAAAAACATTTAATCAAGGAAATGGGCATAAACAGATATGCATAATTGAAAAGAGCAGCAAGCAATAAAAAAAAAATGTCCTTCAAAGTTAACACATTGCACTCAATCATAACGGTACATGCGGCTAGAAAATTAGTCTCAAAATCTTTCTGGATGGTTTGTGCTCATAAGGAGCTGGCCTTTCGTTCCTGCCTGTCACCTTCTTAGCATAATTGACAAGAAGGATTCTGAGAAATTTCTCACATATTAAAGAAGCGGACCTTATAGCATGGCTATTGTCAATGCCTTCCAGGCAACTCAGCAAAGGTGAGTTCTCAAGTGCTGGCTGGATTAAGATTTGAAGGACTTCAAGGACATTTGTGTGTGGTAGATGCACGACAGCTTTTTCAAAAAAAAAGACACAACTTTGTTCAAGAGGGCTACAAACTCTGGTTTTGGATAATGCAGTCCACTAGAATCTTGTCCTCGCAGAATAGTGTACATGGGGCTGCTTCTTTCGCTGGTTTCAAGAAGGATAGCTCCAGCGTCACACCCGAAGTAACTGATTAACTTTACAATTAATGTATCCAGCGACGTAAGCTAAACCAGAATACGTGACAGTGGGTAATGGGATGACAGGAGATACCATCACTTCTTTCAGTTCCCCGGTTACTGATTGCAGCAGAGCTGGAATGATTTCGTCGGTCTCGACACTAGGTGCCTAGGCGCGCAATACAGCGCGACATACAACTCCTATAGTCACCTCGATCTGAATAAATAGCACAGAGAAAAGCTTTTATATACATTATTGAGGAGTGTCCCTTGAGTAACAGTGGCGAATGTGTATTAAGCAAAGCATTCTACCAAAATAATGGGGCAGCGATTGCTCTCTAAGGCAGGCATTATTGCACAGATAGTTACAAGGAACTATTAGTTCAAAACCATACCAGAAAAAGAAAGAAAATATTGCTAATTAGGGCTTGAAATAGATTTCCTGTTTTTTCATGAAATAATCATGATATCATGTAAACATTTCATTAAACCAACGTTTATTTGCAAAATTAAAATAATGTTTATAATACAACATAAAACGTTTGCTCGTCTATAAATTATAGCAAAATTGAAAACAAAACTTAAAAGCGTTTACTCTGACGTTATACTAATACTTTATGTCATGTAAGCATTGTGCAACTTACATTACATTTTTATAAACTTATTTTCATCTTCGGTGTTGCCTCGATGGTTTCTCATCTAGCGCTGAAAGACGGTTTTGCCATTGTTGCTGTTATGTTTGCCTTGAATTAAGAAGCTTCGATGTGATCACTGCTCATTCACTTTTTTTATTCATCTTCTTGTACAGGCTTGGGAAAAAATTCAGATTAAAATGAACAAAAGTAGATATCATGCCGCAATACATGTCATATGCTTGTCGATCGCTTGCTGAGCGACAGTGTTTTTTAATATAAAGACTCCATTCACGTGTGTAGCACGCTGACAGGATGCCGCTGCAGCATCTACCTTCTGTAATCGTTTATTTAGGGGCTGCACTCACCACGAAACCCGCGGGCGACAGCGCGAAACCAGGCAAATGCCACCCGCCGCCACTGAAGCAGATGCGGAGCGAACAGTGAGCAGGTCGCGCCCCTTGCGGCGGCGGAGAGCGTGACTGAAGGAGAAAAGTTCCCATTGTTCACGCGGTGATTGAGAAGGCCGTAAGAAAGAGCGCGCGCTCTCTCCCTCGAGACCGGCCGTGTAGAAACAAACGTGCTCGTCGATCGTCGAACAAAGAATGCCCATCACACTCGTCAACGCTCAATTTAAAGGCTGCACAGAACAATCTAGATAACGTCGCAAACAGCTACCAGCACGGGCTGGAACATTGTGGAAAGACACCCGAGTGGCCGGAACCTTCGAGACAGATCTCGGTGCATCTTGCGCTACAAAGAAACTGATAAAGGTGCGACTCGCGACATCGAGCATTAACGCACAAAGATTACGGAACTGATACGCGGTCCAGAGTCAGAGTGATAAGCCTGTATGCCGGCGGCTGTTAAAGAACAACAAATACAGTTTTGAAGGTTTCGCGGCATTATATTTTTCTACATACCTCCAAAAGCATTATGCGAATGGGGGGGGGGGGGGGGGACGTCAGTTATCCTTCTATTACTTGGATAACACCATACGTCGCATCTGGACCCAATCGCATTATTGTACTCGCCTACTGCATACAATGGCTGAATTCCACATAAATCAACTGGTTCAGGAAGTTACCGGTGGTAATTACCCGTATATTCATTATTTACTTACCTCCTAAACCCTCTCCCCACTTACGTACTCGAAGAAATAAGAGTACAGATTCGTACCTTTTAGCACACATGTACCTTTCTATAAAGCAGATTACAACCAAATGTGTACCAAACTAACCACAATGCGACTAAAAAGAAGTGAAGTGATCGATATGAATCTGCTACGATTTTCGACGCTGCCTTTCAGTCTGGCACAACTAACGAAAATTGGGAGTTACTTTGTGATACCTTGAAGGAAATTGAGCATTCGTCCGTTGCAAAAATTACACAAAGCAAAGAACTGATGGCGCCTGGTTCCCAAAAATGTTAAAAAATTTCTTAACAAAAGAAAAAGCGTTTACCGTAGAACAAAACAAGTAATCCCCGACAACGACTGACTGAAGTACAAAGGTGTATCAGCTATGACCGCAGAAGCCATTAAGAAGGCCAAAAAAACTTTTTTATTCATACATTACCCAGTCCGCTCTGAAGCAATGCTGTGAAATTCTTAATTTTTCAACCTCTAGAATTATCAAATCTTTACCCATCAGAACCCGTCGTTATTAGGGTAGCTGCTGTGGTTCGTCGGCTGCCACTTAATTGCAGCTTGGTCCAGGTGTTATCAGCAGTGAACTTATATCCCTTACCGCTCATGTGTCCGCTGTCTTAACTGTTACATTTAGCAGCCTTTAGATACCAGATGCATTCCAGAAGGCCGGCAACCAGAA
Source organism: Amblyomma maculatum (assembly GCA_023969395.1). Taxonomy (NCBI): domain Eukaryota; kingdom Metazoa; phylum Arthropoda; class Arachnida; order Ixodida; family Ixodidae; genus Amblyomma; species Amblyomma maculatum. The sequence goes on from JAJIZL010030775.1 coordinate 115,219, forward strand.
CACAGAAAACAAAACAAAATCAACATCTTTATTCCATTTCGCAAGCCCCTTGCCACCAAAGAGCAACATATTATCCGGCGTACACTTAATTTGCAACATGATCCATGGGCTGGACATGTCCGCTTTTCAAAAGAATGCGGACAGCTCGTGAAAACATCTAAGCACATGTGAAACGTGCGGCGAGAGCAGTGTTGTTTTTTATGCATGAACATTATTTATGCAGAGACATTAGTCTGCCAACCAATATCCGTATAACTCGCGCAATGGTCTTTCTAGTTGTGATGTATGGATGCGAGAGTTGGACTGTGAAGAAGGCTGACCGCCGATGAATTGACGCGTTTGAATTGTGCTGCTGGCAGAGACTCTTGAGAGTTGCTTGGACTGCCAGAAGATCAAATCAGTTGATATAGTCGACCATAAACCCTGACTGCTTATTGGAGGGTCAAAACCTAAACTTAAAGCTCAGCTACTTTGGTTATCTGATGAGAAGAGAGGAATCGCTGGAGAAAGATTTGATGTTGGGAAAGGTTGAGGGTTGCCGGAGAAGGGGTAGGCAGCGAACGCGATGGTTAGATGGCATCCTCGAGGCGCTGCAGATGAGGTATGTGATGTTAGGAAGATAGTGAGAGACCGGAAAGCGTGGCGTGACATTTTCCATAAGGTCACGAAGAGTCGGACACGACAAAACGACTGAACTGAACTGCCAATATTTACAGATCACTTAAGCTTCGGGTACTCGCGGCGTCGAAAAAAATGGTAGCTTTAAGTGTTACATTGCTGTGCTCATTATTAAGAAAGTTACAAAAAAACGCTTGATAATAGCTGCTGGTAAGTAGATTGCTTTTGGTAAATCCTAACAAATAATTTAAAATCGACATCTAACTAACTTTTCACTCCATAACAACTGCAAATATATCCACCTTTGTGCATATTGTTACGAAGCGGCAAGCCGATGAAGACAGGAGACAGAACATGACCGATGACGATGGTAGATGACGTTTAATGAATGTTCGCGGGCCTACCGTGAGCGCTCCTTCCAGCGCCACTGCCCGCTTCTTTTCCTTGTCGTCCGTAACATGACCCGGGGCCACCGAACGATCGTTTCGATCGTGGACGAGGAAGTTTAGCGATGTTAATGATTTTATGGCATGATGATGGGCGTGTCTGGATGCTTGAAGAAGAAGAGGAAGAAGGAAGAATAGAACGGCTTGCCGGTACGATGTCTGATGCGTGGGCGATCCGCCTCCCTTGGAGCTGTCAACCATCCGTCACCAGAGTCCATGGGACCGATGGCTCGAGGTCACGTCGGGCAGCTTGGGCGGGGGTTGCGTGTTCGTGTTCATCGATTCCTTCGGGTCATTTGGGTCTTTCGGGTCCTTCATCTCGGTTCTGATCGGTATGTCTGTTCTCCTTGTCTTCAGGTCCGGGCTGGGGGCTGGGCGGTGGTAGTTGTTCAGGTCTGGGCTTGAAGGGCTGGGGCGAAGCTGCTCGGCGATGTCCCTGGGCCCTCGGTGATGATCCCGGCTTGAAGATGGCGTCGATGCTCCAAGGCGAGGATGGGGATGCCGTACGCCGCACCTCCAACCAAATGTTACGAAGCGGCAAGCCGATGAAGACAGGAGACAGAACATGACCGATAACGATGGTAGATGACGTTTAATGAATGTTCGAGGGCCTAGCGCGAGCGCTCCTGCCCGCGCCACTGCCCGCTTCTTCTTCCTTGTCGTCCGTAACAATATTATGTACAACGATCAAAGCTCCTGTATATAGGTGCCGTTTAAATAAAGGCTGACATTGGGTGTAGGCTGCACATCGGAAAACACGCCTATAGCAAGTGTTTTCCAAGCAGGCTGCTTGAAGCAATATCTGAAGGTTGGACAAACCATTGCGGCCAACTCTGAGCCAAGCAACCTGGCGTGACATCAGGACCCGATCAGTTTTTCTTTTCCCAATTTTGTCGGCATTCGACCAAGAGCTGCCGAGCAGCCAGTGATATGAAGTCGGCATGAGAAACTTAGGATTAGGTTATTCCAATTGGGCCACATCTAGCGTGTATGCTAATGTTGATACACTGAATTTAGACTCTGATCCCTTCATAAGACGTAAACGAAAGTGATAGGTTTTCTTACGTTTTTCAGGTCGTATAGAGTAGGTTTTAGAAGAGCTGGGGCACCGTCGCCAAAATTACTGCCGCAGTAAAGAAGATCATTGTTCCCGGTTCTTAGGAATCAGGTTTGACAGTATACAAGGTACGAAGTTCGGAAGAATAATCCATATATATACCTTTATTTTATCACGCAGTACTTTCCAAAAATGATTGTCTTTTTTGTGCATGTAACTTTCGCATCATATATAATAAATCAGAGGAGTGTCCATTGTCCGCTTTTCTTCCTATAGCTATAGAGACCGCGAAACTGCAGCAGTCAAAACAAGCTGCGGGGTAATTTCCTCTAATTGAAATATATCATAGAAGGCGTCTTACACTCACTATTGCTTGAACCTAAACTTACCACTCATTGTTTGTAACTTCACAAATCTTAGTTAAGTTCAATATAAGATCATTGTTCATAAAAATAGGCATATTGTTCAGTTTCCTTTTATTTAACAAGGACGTTTTGGGTGTATGTCGATGTTTCCGGCTGCTTGTGAATTCGTTTTGAGTATAACATTTAAAATGACTTTAGTGGTGTTCCTTAAGGAATTCAACACAGGATCGACATCGTGTTCTTAAATATAGGCATATTGTTCAGTTTTCTATTTTTTAACAAGGACGTCTTTGTTGTATGTCGAGGTGTCCGGCTGCATATGAATTCGTTTTGAGTATAGCATTTGAAATGAGATTCGTGGCGTTCCTAATGGAATTAGACAGAGCATTGACATAGAACTCCGTCGCTTGATAACAGTGTTTGAAACCTTACTACAGGATTCTCGCCATATGTGCACTAGAATATTACCTACTTCTCAATAATGAAAATTGCTGTTAGACCTGGCATAGTAAGCTAACGTTCTGCACTCTAGCAGCAGGGAGATCAGCCTGTTTTCATAGGAGCAAACCGCCTAAAACACTCTAAAGGGTAGCGGTGCTTTCCGCTTCCGCTATACTTTCCGGAGCGGCCACTTTTTAACTCATTTGTCCAGTTTCCGCTGCATAGTTTTGACTTATAAAAAGAACTGAATTGAGCGCTTTCTTTAGGTTATATTTGGCGGCAGATATTATTCCCAATACAGCACCAAAATCCATCCAAGCACATTCTTTCACATCAGACAGAATTAGAAGTCTCGACACGTTCAAGCTTGAGGTAACTTTCAGTACTCTCCATGTTTCTTTATATTAATTATGCGTATCCTGTCTTACTCAACAAAACATGACTGGGGAAGTGATAATGGGAAAGATTATATATTGGTAAATACCATGATAACAAATGCACACACACCTCAAAATTGCCGCAAACTTGCTATGGGCCATTGGCGCAAAGAATGCTATCCTCTACACGAAACTGAAACACGTCCTTATATTACGCTTCTGATACACGTTGGAAGGAGTTTGAGTAGGCGCGGTCACAAGTTTCAGAAACTGCAACAATGTTCGTTGGTGACTATTGCGTTACCTTGATAATTGGTAAGACCTGGCCACAACTGAACGAACCAATGAAGCACTTCGGAGCAGTATGATGTTGAAGCAACTTGTAATTTTCTCATTTCAGTGCTGCGAGAAACTCGCATATTCCTTAAAAAATCACTCTTCGGCACGCAGGATGAGTTAGCCAATGCACCCTACCATACATTTACGCCGAAGCACCTAGCGTGGTCGAAAACTGGAGGCAGAACATATTACTTCCTCTGTAGTTGGCAAGGGAACCTAGCTACCTACGGCTAAACAAAAGCAAGGAGTTCCAGATCGAATTTACAACCCAGGCAGCACAAGCAATGGTTACAATATTTCAAACACATTGTCAAATGGTAGCTCCACAAAGCTCTAGCATTTCCGCTGTTTTTCCAACAATATTTATGCCAGTGTACAACATGTCCAATGGTGGACAAAATTTCACAAGTTCCCCTAATGCTGGCCCTCCCATTCGAAAATGCTAGCAATGTTGGACGAATTCATCCTGCATTCTCCTAGTTTCAAATAGGCGTTTCAAGAAACTGGCTACATTGGACCACTCTTTCTTGTGCTCTCCCGGTAATATCCATGCTGTTTTTGCTGTCTGGCTACACTGAATCATTTTGAGTTCTGTTATTCTGATACCAGCCGTGCTGTTTCTAAACACTATTATATTGATCAGTTTGAACGATGTTCTAATATCAGCCAAGCCGTTTTAAAAAAAACTGCTGACGATTGACCAAGTAGTCTCTATACCATATCAATATTGCCTTTGCAACAATTAAACCTGGTTAAAATTTCTTTCAAAATAAATTCTTTTTGTTGATTATTAAAATCATACCAGGGTTCTGTATTTCTGTATTTTAACACGTGCATCTATAAGTAATTGTATTTAATTTCTAAAAACGATAAATCAGTCGAATGACATTCATCAAACACTACACAGCATCGCTTTAGTCACCGATTTTCGGTTTTGTCCGTCCTCTCATATCTGACAACCACTATTTATATGCTTCCTTATTACATACTCTGATTCCTGAGCAAACTGTGCTGGAAGGCCGTATACCAAATCGCGAAATAATAATAATTAAATATGCCATGTAAAGGTGCAATTTTTTGCGTATTTGTGGCACTGAAACTGAAATTAAAATATTTGGAACTGCAAGACTATTATATCGGACTAAAAATGTTAAATTTTGCAACTAGACACACCCATTGGTTGAATGTCTTCAACCGCACATCATGGACAAATGAGTTGCTGCCTGCAACAGCTTACGTCTCACGGGATAGCAGGCATCAGCAGTCGGTTGCGAGCGACTGAAGTTAGCGTTCTACTTTGTTCAAGCTGCAGACGGAGTTTTCTTCACTGCAGCCAGCCATGCAATATGTATAAACGTGTAGAGAATGGTGAATTGCCTCGATAGAATTCCAGATTTTCTGTATGTTGCGAGATGTGGGGCTTTATTCGATGATGGAGTTCCTTCCCTGCCTTCAGATGATATGTAGTATTACGTTTTCCGCACAAATAATTGCACTCTGAGGAGAATTTATGATCTTTCCTTGCATATGGTCTTGCATCCTTGAAGGTCATTTGACTTATATCTATGATTTTATCAGTTGTAATTCTGAACATCTTTGGTCGTTTTCTATTTTTCTTCCGTGAAGCTGCAGCACGTTTGCAAGCAGTGCCTTGCAAACGTGCCCGTCGCATGATTTCGAGCAAGTCTAGTTCGTGGCGCGAATCTATGACAATGCATGTACCGCATCGTCATCGATTCCGTCGACCTGCCAAAAGTCTTTCTTGGGAAAGCGTAGGGTATCTTCGATGTACAAGAAGATAAATACTGCCAGCTGGTGTTCCTGATGTTCTTAGCTGGCGCCCGGAAGAAAAGGACGCGGAAGTCGGCTCGCATGCTGTGTGCGGAACTCTGTCTGCTCGTACGGCTCCACCATGTCGTTTAGATACATCTAGCCCTGTTACCCATAATATATTTTGATGGAGGTGCTGGGTGTCGATCCCAGTATATGTCCGGCACACCTCTGCACGCCCGTACTCACGCCCTGTGCCAGTTTACACCCCTGCGCACCGTGCTAGCCGGAGGAATCAAGACCTGCCCCCTGAGCACGGGTCGCTGGAGTTCAGCGCTACAGCCGCCCTTCGACCTACCATGAAAGCTCCAGGTTACGACACCCTGCAGAACCCGCAACTGCCTCAGCCCTTCCACGGCTGTCAGACCGCAGATGTCGAAGACTACTAGCTCGTCCAGTTTGAACGGGTCGCCTCGTTTACCCAGTGAGACGCCTCCGCCAAGCTTAGGAACGTCTTCTTCAGCCTGGAAGACGTTCCTAAGACTTGGCACTAGAACCGAGAAAACGCCCTAGCATCATGGCGCGAGTTCTGCCGACACAATCTTGAGACCTGTGTTAGCACGGGTCGGCGATAACGCCCATAACGGGCTTTACAATCTGGCATGCAGATACCGAACGAGGCTGTAACCATGTACATAAAGGATATGACCCGGCTCTTTCGAAGATCTGGCCCAGCCATGCCCGAAAATTAAAAGGTGTGCCACATCCTGCGTGGCGCTAAAGAACAACTGTTCGCTGGCCTCAGTAGACGCTGTCTCAATGAAGAGGGCGCTCCAGCAGCAGTGTACTGCCTATGAGAGGCCGGTACTCGCCGCTTCGGTTGCGGAGCCGCTTTCGGCTTTCGGGGCCTCTTGGAATCTCCGCGACATCATCACTCAGTTTTACACGAAGAGCTCCAGAGGCTTTTCGGTGCTCTCCAATCGATGGTCGGCGTTATAGCTAGCATTGTCCGTGAAGAACTTCAAGCATGCCTTCGGAACTGTATGTTGATCCGCCACCTTTTTCCACGCAGTACCGCCGTCCAACATGTGCAGATATCTAGCGACGCCCTGCTCCTGCTTTGACGTCATTGCAGCCACGCAATCAAGGGTCACTGTTTTCCACACAGAGTGCAAATTCCCAACTCCAGGTTTCTTGTCAGCTGCCTTGTAGTACCTGACTGCTCCTGCGATTGCATTCTTTGTGTCGATTTTCTTAGGGCGTATGGAGCCATTATCGATCTCTGGAAGCGTACCATAACCTTTTTGACCTATCAAGCTCAGGGTACTGACACTGAGGACCGTCAACGCCGCGTCTCTCTTCAAATTTCCACCGAGAGCGTTTGTATTCTGCCTCGCGCCATTGTTTTTGTGACTGTTAACTGCGACGAACTACGTGACAGGACGGCAGTCGCTGAGGGCAACCAGTCCCTTTTGCTGACCCATGGCATCACCTCGGCGCGGAGCCTCATCCACCTTCATGGCGGCCGATCTGAGCTCCTGCTGACCAACTTTTATTTATTTATTTATTCAGCGATTGTGTGGAAATTACATGGTACTGCCCGTGGGGCAGGACAAAAGGAGGTAATTAGTCTCCTGACGAGGTCCTGGCCCCACTGGGCGCAACAGCAGCGGGCACAAAGTACAGGCAATGCACATGCAAATACATACCACAATCTTCACCGTATATAACTACACATTAGTAAAAAAGAGACAAGAAACAAAAACACCGAGGTAAAAACTATCACCGCAGTACAAAATACGCATTCAGACACGTGCCAATAACAAAACATAGGGAAATATAACAACAGTTATGAAACTCGGGAACAATGTAAAGGAATAGCACAATACATTGCGATTTCACATCTACTTTAGTCATGTATTTGGTTTTCTATTGAAGTGAAAAGAGGTTTTATTCTCCGTTTGAAACTTGGCAGGCTTTTACTTGTTCTTGCGATATCAAGCATGTCTGGGTAATTATTACATAGTTTCGTGATTTGATGATAAATTGTCTGTTTAGCATAATTAGTCCGAGGTTTATCTACAACAATGAAAGTCCTCCGCAGATTGTAATCAGTACCCCTATTTAGATAATGACAAGAAAATGTATTATAATTGCTCGACACTTCAGGAAATACGTACACAGATAATTTCTGCTTGTATATATAGGAATGAACCCCTTCATCTTTTTCGGACTACTGCAATCGCATTCACCGACTTCCTAGCAGGCGTTCCTGAATGTTTTACGTTCGAGGCAGTTGAAAATGTGCGCCAGTTCCTTAACTGTCTCAATATTGGTACAGATCCGTCGGAAACACAGCAAAGTGAATTGCGTGCTCTCCTGCTAGAACTCAGCGCTTTTTTCGTGACCTCATCGAATAATCGGAAGACGCCTCTTGTGAAGCACTACATTATTACGCTCGATAATGCCCGTCCTATACGCTAGTAGCCGTACCGCATCTCAATGACGGAACGTGTTGCGATGCAAACACAGATTCAGGAGATACTTTGTGATTGTGTCATCGAACCCTCCAAAAGCCCGTGGCCTTCCCCTGTCGTGCTGGTAAAAAAAAAAAAAAAAAAAAAGGACGGGACCCTTCGATTCTGCGCAAATTATAGGAAATAGAACGACTATAATTAAAAAGATGTCTACCCACTGCCCCGTTTCGACGACATCGCTAGACAGACTTCGTCGCGCCCAGTAATTCCCCTCAATCGACTTGAACAGCGGATAGCGGCAGATTAAGGTCGATGAGCGGGATCGTGAAAAGCGGCTCTTCTCACCCCAGACGGACTGTATGAGTTTAAAGTGCTGCCTTACGGCCTATATTCAGCGGCGGCTACTTTTCAGCGTATGATGGACACAGTAATCGCTGGCTTCAAATCGTAAATTTGTTTATTTTACCTCGATGACATCGTCGTGTTATCTGAAACCGTTTTCGAACACCTTGAACGCCTGTGCACAGTGTTAGATTCCCTTCTACCAGCTTATTTAACACTCAAGCCAGAAAAATGCCACTTTGGATAAAAGAGTGAAAGTTTCTTGGCCATCTCGTGAGCGCCGCTGGCGTGAGGACAGACCCCGACAAGACTGCTGCTGTCCCTGCTATTAAAAGAAGTTTGAAACGCTTCCTGGGTCTCTGCGCGCACTACCACCGCTTCATCGCGGATTTTCGCAAGGTTAATTGCTGCCACCCTGACTCGCCTCAATGATACACAGTTCATGTGGGGCGCCGAGCGACAAGAGGCTTTTCCAGAGCTGCGCAGACGACTACAAACAACCCCTGGTCTTGCAACTTTCATGAAGACACAGACACCGCAGCCCACACCGACACCAGCAATATTGGCCTTCACTGACTCAATATCTCAATATCAAGCAATATCTCCACTTTGTGACGGCTTAGTTTATAAAAGTGCCCGCATTTGCAAAGTTACTTTAATTATTGTTTTAGATCTCCTGTTATCTCTGAGTAGCCTTTTGTATTTCACAATGAAGCAATAGCCGCTGACAGGGCTGCAGTATATGTAAATAAATAAATAAAACAGGCCACATTGTAGGGTGGATATATTACGAAATTCTTTGAAGAATCAGAGGGCTGAACTGTGCCTCTTTATTCGAACAGTAGTAGCACCGCAAGGGTATATAGTTAAAAATAAGACCAATATGAAGCAAATGATTTGTGCGAGCAGCGGCCTGTGTAGGAGACATGAAAGCAAGGGATCCGTGGCTGGCAGCAAGAGCGAGACAGCGAGTGGGCAGTAAGAGGAATTAAAAGGGAGGAGAGACAGAAAGAAAGCCTAGGGCGGGTTGGGTAATATAATCAAAATGGTGGATGACCAACAACCCTGACTGCCATTGTCTTAGCAATGTATCGCTTGTCATGGGTGAAGTACCACTCAACTATTGTTCAGATTCAAGAGCGCGGTGTCCAAGTTTTTTTCTTTAGCCGCCACCAAGATGCACTGATAGCTCGGATGGGGAAAAGCGCACGTCGCGTAAGCTTTGCGCTGATTAAATATTCCCGTCTCTTTGCGCATTTTTGTTCCCAGTCGACCCCTTATCTAGATGATTTCTAGCCTGAGAGATGCTATTTTTGTGATTTTACATACAACCTCACGTGAGGTGGCTTTCTCTTTCACCTAACTGCATGCTGCGCCGTCTAATAACCCTCCGTGTATCTCACCCTATGTTGTGCCGTCCTTTTTCATTACAAAATTGACAGTATATACGGCTTTGTGAACTCTCAGTTATGTTGGCCCTAACATATCGCTACTTGTTCGTCGCCTGCTTGCTCCTTTCCCTTGCTCCCTTGCATTCAAGTGCTTTCTCTGCACATGTGCGCGGTGTGAGGAGCAGCCGGAGAACTGAATGACGCGTCGGCACTCTTGCATCTGCTCCTGCTTCTCATCATACATCAGGCCTGTTTGTCCGCGCCTGCGGCAGTAGAGAAAAAGTGAACTTGACTTGCCCGTAGACATGCCGACGCCCTTCTTGCCTCTTCTGGTATTCGAACAGTGGGCATTCCGACAGGAATTAGGTGTGTCCCGTGCCCCTTTTTATTTTAAAATTTACAGTTTTTAATCTCAACGAGGGCGTCTCCGTGCCGTCAGTGCGTCTTTCTGCAAGATTATAACCATCGCACTATACAACCTGGCTAATGTTGAGCTGTTCTCAATATGTGGGAGCTACGCTCCCACATAATGCGCTCCCACACGTAGCTCCACCGTAGCTCTAGAACGCGGCCTGCAAATCCCTATTTTTGAGTAGAATCTGCATTTCGTCATTTTACCTTTCATACGTTGCGAAAATAATGAGTCAATGTGCCACTTTGTTTTTGTTTGGCAGGAACAGATAATGAGACAGAAAGCTAGGATGACTTCTTATAGCTTCTTTGCACAATGTCTATATTGACGTTGTGTGCAAAGCAACTGGGATCAAATGATAGGAATTTTATGTTTCATCTTTGGAAACAGCTACCCTCCATACGTTGATCACTTCTGTCATGTCGTCTACCAACTGTTTTGTTTGGGACGCCTCGGTCATCTACCACTCCTTCACAAATACATCACACGTTCTCATTTTTTTGAGCACAGCACGTCAGCAACATCTAGTTCAAATTCAGTTGATCAAATTACGCCAGAATTGAAGGTAATACGGAGGAATATTCTAAGCTTTCTGCAACCTCGTCGTTCTTCCCTATGTAGTCACTACAACCGCTCGGAATACGTTTTTTGCGAACTGGCGGCAGAAATATGTAATTAAGTGCATATGTTTTGATTCCATACGGTTCCTTTTTTGAGTAGTCTTTTTAATCGCAGGGGAATTTTTTCAGGCACGGGCTTTTTTGGTTCCAGTTAATTCTACAGAAGTTCTCTCTCAGTGTGTAACCCATAACACAGGTCAGTCAGCCGGGTGTCACAATCAATCAATCAATCCATCTTTATTTTGTTGATGGACAGTAATATAAGTGCGCAATAAAGACGAGACAAAGAGTAGAAGTCTCGTCTTTGTTGCGCACTTATATTACTGTCCATCATGGTTCACCAACTCGCCCAATCAGCCGTTCTTCTACAGTTTATTTTGTTGTGCTGAAGAACTACCATATGGTGTCTTAGTGCTGCAGCGCAAATAAGAAGAAAAATGCGCACGCAAGATTTACAGACACAAATGGAATACAAATTACGGAAAAAATAACACATTAAATGAAACATCGATTAGTCATGTAGAGAATTTACACAACCCGAAAGATGCCTTGAAAAACAACACACAAAAGAGCGTTCGGAAGAGTAAAGAAAAAAAGTAACCTGCAGTACATAAATCATTGAAAGCGATAAAAAAAGATCAGATACCAATACCCAGTGCTAAAGTGAGAATACACATAAACTCAAATAATTAATAATATATTGTTACTTTAGGCGATGCATGCGCTGATAGGCGCATAAGAAGAAAAAAGAAGAATCTGAGTAGTTTTGGGCGAAGACGACGACGTTCGAGCAGTGTCAGCTGGTGCCTGCAGGAAAGGCCTGTTCTGTGAAAGCCTTGTCTCCCGTCTCCGCTCTCTGAACCCTCAAGCTGAACTACCCCCGTATAAATATTATTAATTAGTTTCAATTATAATAAATTCTTCTTTTAACAAGCAGCGCATTGCACACTAGACAGGCCGGTCTAAACCACAGTTGGCTTGTGCAACCATAACTACGAACACAAACTGTGATATAGGGGCACCAGTGATACGAAGACAACAAATTAGATCTAGCGGAAAATAGGGAAGAACGCGATGACATAATTTTATTCTAAACAAGCCAGAATAAACCGAAACCCTACATATGACGTGTTCAAAATGTTTAGGGGCGAGTTGTACCAAAGCTCTTAGTATTCTTAGGAAATCAAGTTAAGTTTTTGTCTGGCCACCTAATAAAATATCTGGCACATAAGCACAGCGTCTGTCTGAGCCGTACTTTTTGGCTGAGCAGGAAACCAGATAACGAAAATTTCTTATCCTTTCCCTTATGGTGGTATTTTAAACTTGGAAAGAGGAGCTCCAGAAATGCTTTAGAACAGCACTTTAGATGAATAATGGTCATACGAAGTCCATAGAATATGTTTGCAGTTGTGACTATTGAAGTATTGTGGGCAACATTTTTTTAATATTCTTCAGAATACTGTTGGCAGTGCTTCTCATACGATCCAAACAGAAGCCGACCACATTAATGCCGTATCTCAACACATGATAACATAAAGCAAGGACACTCATTTTCTTTACAGAGGCTCAAAACCATTGATAATAAACAAACAAGAGAGTCGCCTTAGTTTTTCGTATATACACGATAAGTGATGACGCCAAGAGTGATTACAATTGATAAATACTCTAAGATATTTCACACAACCTATGTATGGAATAGGCTCAAATTTACGTGAATAACAGCTCCGGCTTTTGCAAGTCAAGGGGCAGCTTGCGTGCAGTAGTTTTGAATGAAGATCGAAAACAGAACATTTATGTTTCCTTAGCATTAACGACATGGCCATTGTTAGTAAACAAAATTATTGTATTGTTCTTGTCATTTGGAAGCATTTAAGTGGCCATTTTATACCAAAGATGTTGTGCCAGTAACCTGGTAACATCATCATATTGAGACGCGAAACATTAGAAAATTTCAAAGTATATGTCATTGACCAAAATATTGAAACATTAGACGGTAAGATTGACCCCTAGAACACCCGCACACGGCGACCATGAATAACTAAAACGCCGTATCATCGAAAGGGACGACTCTAAAACAATTGATCAGATATTTTCTTACTGTGTTGAAAAATGGCCAACGAAAATCAAAACAATACAGCTTGCTCAACTAAATTGTTAAAGCAAGGTGTCAAATGCTTTTGACACATCTGAGAAAAGCGCAGACGTGAAAGGATTCTGATTTAAAGTTGAGAAGATTTACCTGAAAATGTCTCAAATACTGTATCTTAACAAGCCCAGACGCGAATCGAAATTGGCGATCAGTCAGGAACAAAAGTTTGGACAGAAATGAAGCCATGCTACGAAAAACCTTTTAGGACCTGCGAAATAACTGGTATTTATGCTCTCAGTTGTTCATTTAAGGCTTAACTCTAATGCACTTCAGGTTTTATTGGACAAAACTAAGTTGGTTTTATATGTGCTCAAATGTAGTGCGCTAGTTTTTGAAACCAACAGAACCTTATATATGTTTCGTTAGATCATCGCTCAGACATCACACCTCAAGCGCAATCCGTGAGGAAAGAAACATTACTTATCATTCTAGTACGAATCGGTAGGCCCTGCATGAAGACTAATGTTCAGAAAGGTGAGCGTGTACTTGGTAGGCTCGTATGCATATGTAATTGTAAATTTGAAATGCGCCCTGACACTTTTCTACCTCGTTACAAAGTCTTTGTGCGATCGAATCTAGAATTCGGCTGCATTCTGGTACTCCAAAGTATACACTGCATCCTTGGTTGCCCTTACAATGACGGGAACTGTGCCTCTGCCTACGTCTCCAACAATCAGTCTCCATCGCCGTTCTGTACCTGGAGGCTCGTATTCCGGACCTTAACTTCCGCTAACTCTGTTTAACTGTCTAATAATTTTTGCAGTCATTTGTGTCTATTCACTTGGTGGCAATACCTATTTTTGTGTCCCGCCTGACCCTCTTTCTCACTCACCAGGGACCAAGGTACTGCATGGTTCAGATTGTTTTCACTCAGAGGATTTAGCAAACACTGATATGGAACACGGCTCGATAAGTCCGATTGGATACACAAATAAAGCAAATTGCTGGGCTAGTTGGTGCATTCACCGAAAAGGAAAATTTCTAGAGCGCTAAGAAATACGATCTTACATGTAGACACAGACAGAATAGGCGCTGTCCTGTCCTTATGTGTATTTGTGAGTTTGTATTTCTTACCACAGTGGAATATTTCCTTTTCTCTGCTTACACAAAGTCCAATGTGAATGTGAATTCTGATTATATTTTTTTATATAAAGTTACACAGAGAGAAGACTGGTTATACCCAGTCTTCTCTCTGATCACCTTCAAACGTTTCCAGTTATGATTAGCTGGGGCTTTCTCTGTGTGAAGAATACTTACTAAGGAAAAAAGGCGACTACATAAGAAATTTACCAAATTGAAGAAATGGTTATTAATCGAAAGGAAGAAATCCCGCTATCTTAATATGCTTATCTCTGATTTATATACATTTGCAAGTGCTTTAGCTTTATTCCCCACCTGTGCAGCTTGTGACAGCAATCTGGAGGAAAGTTGTTATGGTGAAACATTTCTTCAGTAATGCGAAATGGAAGTGGTACTGGGCACCATTAAATTATCTCTCGCCCATATTCTATGCGTTATTATTTGAAGACCATTACACCAGAGCCCATTTTACATCTAGTCCGGAAATTGACAGCAGGGACGCCTCCCCGCCTTCCCCCGTGAAGACAGAAATAGAGATGTGATTGTCACAGATACGAGGATCAACTTGGACAAGGCACGAACAAGAGCGCAGCTGTCTTTATTTACTGCGGCGATTTGAATCCTGATCTTCAATGAGGCTTTAAGCAGTCAAAGCGTAAAGCAGCGTGAAGAAAACGTTGGCTATAGATATATTCACCAATACTTGTAGTGATGTTAAGTTCATATTCGGCAGGTTGATGAAGTAAGATGACAAGTGAGACAGTCTTGAAGTTGAAGGAAGTGGGATGATATATTTAGAGTTTATATACACAAATAACTGAATTTACACTGGTGGCCTCACACGGAGCTGCCACCGCCCTAGCAAAAGGGTACATCACAAGCGCAAAACATCTCACACAGAGAAGCGCTTAGCTCACACAGAGGAAAGCTACCTGCCGAGCAGAGTCGCCAGCTTCTGCTCGACTGGACAGAACTGCTGAACAGGGTCTGATGGCCGCTTTTTTATGACAACGACAAACAAAGACATGAAGCGGTTGCTTCACATGATCTACCTCGAAATTACGCAGCCAATCAGACCCGTTGATTAATAAGACACAACCCCGGTAGGATGGTCACAATCTCGGACCAAGGTCCTTAATTCCTTAAAATAAAAATGAAGTGTGCATGATGCACACTCTCTCCACTCGAAGGTTAACAACCTCTCTCCATCGGCGCTCGTCCTCCTTTCTCTATCCCACGGTCTACATGAAAAAACAAATGGTCGTCGCCGTCGCTGCTGCCCGAAGCGGGAGAGACGCCGTCTGACCAACAGCTCCATTAACTGCTGCAGTCCTTCGAGAAGCGCCGCGGGCGAGGGTGGGGGTTTGAGGCGAGGACGCTATTTTGCTGGCCACCGGAGGCCTGAAAGGGATCGTCAAGACGCGCGCGGGGGCTTCTGTTGACAACAGAAGTCGACACGACTGGGGGATAAGCCGGCGCCTAGCGCCCAGACCGAGGGGCATTGTTTGGTAAATCTTCCTTGAAGTCCCTCAATGGGAAGTGGGCGCCCTTCCGAGTCGCGCTCGCAAGAAAGGTGTCGCAAAGCGACTGCACCGGCCCTTCATCTCCCATCGTGACGGGAGCTTGGATCGGTCAGCAAAGGAGATAGGCGTCGATGCGTAGGAGCGAACATCTTCGCGAGTTCTCACAGGGTCAGTTTCCCCTAAAAAAAAGAAAAAGCTGCAGTTTGTCGCGGCCTTACACGTCCCCCCTAAGAGGGTGATGAGCTTGGCGTCCGCTCATCCCAGCCTAATATAACAAAGGCCGCAACGAACCGCGACGAAAAGAAGGCATGTATGACGCTTCACACATGAATGCGGCACAAAATGAATCTCGCGACACAATATGAGTCTAAAACAGAATGAATCATACACAGTCGCATCGGCGGACCGGGCATTGCTCGTGAAAGTCCCGCGCGTGGGCAATTGGATGTCCTCACACAGAGTTCACGTGCACTTCACCGCTCACATCAAACATCGCACCGGGTACGCGGGAACATTCACGCGTCGCCGAAAGGCCATGGCTCAAGCGTGTGCTTGCTCTACGCCCCAAGTAACATTAGGGACCCGGGATAACGCGTCGGCGTTCCCATTGTTTGACCCTTTCCTGTGGGTCACCGTCACATTGTAGCGCTGTAGGGCCAGCGCCCATAGCGCGAGGTTTGCCCCATGAGGCGTACTAGTAGTGAGATAGGAGAGGGGGTTGTGGGCAGAAACCACGGTAATTTCACACCCAATGATCAAATTTCTTTAGTGCCCAGATAATGGCGAATGCCTCCCGCTCGATCGTAGACCAGCGGGTCCGCGTCGGCGTGAACCGTTGGCCGGCGAACGCTATCGGTGTTTCCCGTCCCTCGCCTCCCGTTTGCGCTAAACGCTTAACAAGCTCCCGCTTTTAATGTTGGGGGAGTTCAGTGTTGCAGCTTCGCATAGAGCTGACTTGAGCCTATCGAGTGCGTTTTGCGCTTCCTGGCTCCACGGAATAATGATAGATACACCTCGCCTCGTCAAATACGTGAGTGGTGCTGCCACCTCGGCATAGCCTTCAAAGTAATCGCGGTAGTAACCACATAAGCCTAGCAGACTTCGGAGCTTTTTCTTCGTCGCGAGGGGCGCGAGGCCTCGAATGGCCGATATCTTTTCTGGATCGGGCCCATAGCTACCGCCTCCCACTATGTGTCCTAGGTACTTAATGTGCGCCTGTGCGACCTGACACTTTTCCTTGCTCACTTTAAGCTTCGCGTCGCGCAACAAATAAAAAATGATTTTCAAGTGCCGCAAGTATTCAGCCCACGAGGAAAAGACAACGGCGATGTCATCAAGGTATGCGATCGCATAAGCCTGATGTTTCGAGAGGAGGGTGTTCATTATCCGCTGAAAGGTGGTCGCGGCGTTCTTAAGCCCGAACGGCATGACGCGGCAAGCATATTGTCCCTCATGGGTTACGAAAGCGTGCAGATGTTTGCTCTCCAGAGCTACCCGCACTGGCCAGTATCCGCGTCGCAAGTCGATAAGAGTGATATACCTAGCGCGGCCTACCCTCATGATTAGCTCTTTAGGGGGTGTCATTGGAAAGTCATCCGTGCGCGTCGCTGCGTTTAGAGCGCGATAGTCAACACACACGCGCACAGATCCCATCCTTTTTACCCACGCATGCAACGGGATGAGCGCACTCGCGTTCAACCGGATACACCGGCCCGAGGTCTAGCAACTGGTTTATCTGGCGGCTCACCTCACTCCTTAATAACTCCGGCACGCGATATGGGAAAGTCCGTTTTAGTTGGTGGACTTCGTGCAGCTCTATCTTATGTGCACCAACCCGTGCGACTCCCGCTGTCGCGCTGAACAAATCAGCGTAAGCGGCTAAAACCTCCGTGATTTCGAGGCGGTTCTGAGTAGGGAAGTGTCCCATTTTCTCCGCATCTATAGGACAACCCCCACATCTCTCAGGCACAGACCGAGGGGTGTACTCAATTTCACCAAACTCCTCTTCTTCCTCGAAAACTACACCGACATGGCTGACACGTGCGTAGTAGGGTCGCAGCCTGTTCGCATGCACTACCGCTGTAGCCTTCTCTTCCCTGTCGATTCTGTACGAGTTCTGCCTCTCTCGCGCGGTTACGACGAATGTACCGAGTAATTTTGGGGCCACTTCACTACCAAGGTCTGTGTCAAAGAGCAATGCCTGGTCTTCGACGACAAACGTCTTGCTTCGCGCGAGCCTGTTATATGCCTGCGCGTAACTTCCCTGACGTGCGCTCGCCGTCAAACCCACTACTTCTGCTGCTACTTCTAGCTGCTCGCGTAGCCCTCGCAAATACTTCGCGGGCTCTTCCCTGCGTGTGTTCGGGAAGGGTTGCTGGCCTGTCCATGTTCGCTGCAGAATTGCTAGCGGTCCGATAGGGTTCCTGCCGCATAAAAGCCGGAAAGGCGCCAAGCCTGTAGTGTCATGGGGGACTTTCCTGTACGCCCAGAGAACGAACGGGACCAGTCTATCCCAGTTCTTGGGGCTTTTCTCAGTAACATAGAACAACATGTTCTTCAAAACGCGGTTCCGCCTTTCCACTGCCCCTTGCTCTGCGGGTGCTGAGCAGTCTGAAAACGCGGCGCTCATCCCAGTCTTGCTGACATCTCACGCGTAAGCTGCGCCGTGAAGTTTGTTCTTTGATCTGAACAGACTACCTCAGGTATGCCCGTGCGGCTGAAAATTGTAAGTAAGGGGTCGTATGTTGCCCTAGCGGTCAGGGATCGCGAGCAGACTACCTCCGGCCACCGCGTGCACAAGTCAGCGAGGCGGAGAGCGTACCTATGACCCCTGCCTGACGGAACATCGAGCGGCCCGATTATATCGACATTCACAACCTGAAACGGATGGTCGGGTCTGGGGAGAGGTGTGATGGGAACCCTGTCTTTAATTCGCCTGTCTGAGCGAACTTGACACCCATGACATGTCCTGCAGTGTCGCCTTACGTCCCCTTCTAAGTCTGGCCAGAAAAAGCTATACTTAATTCTAGTCTCCGTCTTCCTTGGCCCCAAATGTCCGCCCCAAAGAGACTCGTGCGCAAGGGAGAGTACCACTTCGCGACTGCTAAGGGGGAGCACCAGCTGCTTGACTTTGCTACCGGAGATCGCGTCCCAGTGATACAACAAGCCGTCTGAAACAAACATGCCGGCCTTTCTAGTCTTTGCGTCAGCCCATGCTTTCTTAAAGTTTTATCTGATACTTGGTCAGATTTGAATACCTAGTGCTGTTTGAGAGCTTTGTCCGCATGATCCTGGGTCGAGATTACATCTTCCTTTTCGCTTACTTCCCGGTCTTCTTTACAGGGCTGTTCCATCGCTACACCTTGCTCACCACTCATTAGTTTGTCTGCCTCAAGCCCCGCTGCTTGCTCCTCGTGTGATGTAGAGCTCAGGTTTGTGCTCTGCTCCGCCATGGTGACGGACGCGTTATCTGCTTGAAACAACGGGCGGGCCTCACTCGTAACAAGTGCCTCGTAACGACTGTCCATCTCCGGAAGCAGTTCCCAATCCTGAGGGAGAGCAAACAATCTACTCCCTCCGCCAGCTTATCCGAAAGCGCGCATAAAATGTCTACTGCCTCGGGCCCTGCTATGTGTGCGGTGGGCCGCCTTATGCTTACTGCAAGAGTGACCAGTTTTGCGTTAACCGTCTCCCCAAACGCCGAAACTAGCTTTATCGAGCCGGATGGCTCCGGACATATACTTGGCACGAGGCCTTCCCTGACCACGATTATCTCGCTACCGGCATCAATAATAGCTGTCACCGGTATCCCTGCGCACTCAAGCTCCACCTGCTGTATCTTCGATTTGCGTACCTCCTCGAATGACTGAGGGGTTTTCATCTCTACTAAAAGGGTTGTATGCGAGTTTACTGACGCCGGTGTTTCGCACGGCTCTACGTCGGCCACAGCTATGTTTGAGCTCGAGCGCGTTTCTCCTTCTTCGCGCTTTGCGAAGCGCGAGGGCATTCCTTAGCCCGGTGGCCAGTGGCGCGGCAATAATAACACTGAATCGGCCATTTGCCAACATTGTTCGCTGCTTGCGGGGATCCATACGGTTTTACCGCGTACACGCCAATTTGTTTCGCTGTGCTCCCCTTGCCCATAGCCAGTTCGAACGTCTGGAGAACGTCAGATATATCATCAGGTTTTAGCCACCTCTCCTCCTATCGACGACGCACACACTCTAAGCCCTCAGGTCTCAAGCAACTCTTTATGCGATCTGCGGTGATCAATGATACCAGGTCGTCTTTAGTTTCCACGGCCCGTGACCGACGGTAGTACAGGAAGTATGTTTTAGTGCTCGAAGCGAACTGCGTTGAAGTTTCATCGCGGCGTTTCGTTGCGCGCTCAAAGCGTTCGAGGTATTCTGCGGGGTTAAGCTTCAGCTCCTTTAAAACGGCTGCTTTTACCGGGTCGTAGCGGCCACATTCATCGTTCTGGAGGTTACGGAGAAGGTATCTGACACGCTCAGCTAGTAGTGATATGATTAAGTGAACGCGGCTCTCGTTTGACACCTTGTACGTCGTGAAACTTTCCTCGACTTCCTCGAACCATAACGGCTCGTCCCAGTCACACGACAGCTTCAGTCCCTTTAGCACTTTCGCACATTGGGAGACTGGATTGGGCCCCATTCGACGCTGATCGTCAATGTGTGACCTTACATACGTCTGCCCGCTTCCCGCTATCGCCATTGCAACCGCTGGATCTAGCCGTTTTCGCAACTTTAGACGTTCCTGTGAAAGAATGTTCAATTTTTCCACCTCAAAATCTAGTTCCATGCGGCAAATCGCAACCACATCGGATACTCACATCACCGCTACTTCACGTAGCGCTCCTCATACAGGTTGAGTTGTCGCTTGCTGCGACTGCTCGTTGTCATTTGTTATATCTCCCCCTGTCACTATCTCACCTATGCTCGCCATCATACTCCGTGTTAAAACCATACGCCATTTCACAATTGAGCCATAGCCAATTCAACACAGCGCACGAAATCCCGCTTACCCGCGCTGGTGTCGCCAGTTGGGGCCTCCGTCCCTTGCTGCCGCAGTCTCATCGGAGTCCTTCCCTAGAACGCTGTCTCTGGTTCGGGGCCTGGATCACCTTGCTGCTTCTGACTGGACGTGCGGACGCTTGTTGCCTAGTGGGTTTTCAGGGCCTGGGTGCTCTGAGTGATGCTCGTGGTCGCTGGTCGCCGAACCCTGTCGTACTGCGCCAGTGATGTTAAGTTCGTGTTCGGCAGGTTGATGAAGTAAGATGACAAGTCAGGCAGTCTTGATGTTGAACGACGAGTTATAATATATTTAGAGATTATATACACAAAAGACAATTGAATTTACACTGGATGATGCGGATGATGTTAACAAGTTCAGAGTGCTCAAGTAGATGCAATTAGCGCAGGACCGGATTAATTAGGAGTATGGGAGAGGTCTTCGACCTGCAGTTGGTATATTCTGGCTGATAATGATGATGATGACTTGAATTTGCTCCAGGGCGGTCGCTTCCAGCATTAGCACAGGAGTGCAAAGGTAGATTACGTACTGTGTGTTATAATACAGCTTTCCTGTATAGCAACGAGTGCAGAATTTAAACCCTCCGCTATATTGTACTCAAAAGGTACTGATTTAGTCAAATACAGACCCTACTCTTGTCGCTCTGAGATATCCTTAGATGAGACCCACGTCCTGAAATAGTACAGCAAAAGTCATTGGTGCCATTGTGAAGATCATCTCAGTTGAGGCCGGAGGGTAGGACTGTTGGGAACATTTGGGGATCATTAAAGGACATCCTGAGGACCACAGGAAATCTCATGGAGGCATCCTGAGGACAACTTCAGGATGCCTGACTTTTGCAGGGTATATCTCGAAATATGTGTCACCTGCAATCATAGCCTTGCAAAAATATGGTCTGGGAAAAACTCAGGAAAACTCCAAGTGCTTTCAAACTGCAGCAAACTTAGTGCCTCCAAAAAGTGATAAATACAGCATTACCTTAAACGTACGAGCATAGGCGGGTGTGGGACAGAATGAGTGTGCAGGTCCGAACACATGTTGTACATCGGTAAGTTCGTCAACTCTAACAGCAATCTGAAAACTCGCCGCGAGAAAGGCACTAATGCTGAGCCTTTTATTGTTCAATGGCGAGAAAACGCTTCGGTGCCATTATTGACGCCGAATAATGGTTCTAATTATTTACATCATTGGTAGAATGACATATGTTGTCCAAACTGATCCGATACATTTTGTGCAGCTTTTTCAGAAACCGCTGTGCATGAAATTATTTATACAGTCTGTTCTGACTTACCTGCGGTTATTTTCCCGGCATTCCATGAAATTTCTGAATCAACTACTCGTTGTACAGCCTTTCGTGCTGTGCCATACCATTTCAACTTTCTATAGCGCTCATCAGCTACTCAGGTTGGTGGCTAACTTAAGACATGAATTCAAGCCAGGGACGTACATGACTAAAATTGTTTACTTTTTCAGACTTTATATTACTGTATGAGGAAATCGTGAATTGTACTGTTCGGATAGTGTAATGAAAATAACGCATTGTTTATGGCACGCTTCGGCTCGCAAAATTTCATCATTCCATTTCATTTATTTCTAACCAGGAGGACAACAGTGATGAGAGAAAAAGCTGCATTTAGCCGCCAAGCCTTTCAGCACCTGTCACAAAAAGCATCAGTTACAGAAAGGAGAATTAATTGCACGCATCATGACAAAAGAATACATTCTTTTTGCAGATAATTTTACGGTATCTGGAAATCTGTAATCACAATAGAATTTGCAACAAAGCGTTAAAAACACAACCTAAAATACATATTAGCTCCGCGCAATACAGATTAATCCTAAAGCTGTAGGAAGTTAGTGATATAACCAAACACTATAAATATAAAAGAGCAAATATGTAAAAGTTTTCGAAAACAGAGAGAGAACAATTATGGACTAGACGAAAGTTATACTTTCTGCATGAAGCTAAGCACCTGAAAAAAAGAAAACAATAATGAAGACAGCTTTTCTTCTTGGGCAGACGATAACAAGCAAAACCAAATTTACTATAAGGAAAAGATCGCACTTATGTAAGCGTAAGAGCTTCTATATCCATGTCGTTACAACGAAACTTCTTCAATAGTGTGGGGACAGCGCAACATAATCGTTATCTCTCATATGTCCAGCTGAAACGTATAGCGCAGTGTTCATGCGTATTTTGTTTTATGTGTGTATATGTCTACATAAATTTGCCAATGTGTGCAGGTTTGACGTAATATTGTTTAATTCTTTCAATAAACATTATGTCATACAAAAGTAGAGGATAATTAAATAAAAGGAAGTGAAGTCTCTGCAATTTATTCAGCACTATCTGAAGGCATGCTTAAGAAAACTCTCATATTTGATTTTGAAGACGCCTCATTTTCGGGACGTTGGTGAAGGCTCCCATTTCACCATTCCAGGAAACACTAGTGTACCGAGATCCAAAAAATGAATGCTATCTAAGAAGATTTCTTTTTATTGGTAGAGATCCTTGTAGTCCTAATGCGCGTACAAGCTTATGAGTTAAAATATTTAATTACAAGTCCAGGCTTATGTGCTCCGAGAAAAGTACAAGCGGAGTTTTAAAACTGCTAAAACCCATTAGAATAAGAAATAAGTACCGGAGTTTGCATTATATTTTAACTTTAGCTTTAATAACAATAGTTCAAGACTTTATGGTACTTAAATAATCAGGTGCTGAAATCAAGCCCCTAACCTTAATAAAGCTTCATTTTAGCGTTTCCAAAATAACAGCCAGTCTTTAGGAGAAATGAACAAAGTGGTATCACTAGGATGGAATATAAATTTTACTGTTGAATCTAACTGCACAAAATTACTATAAGTGTTGAACAAATAAGGCCCCAAAATACTGCTTTGTTGCACCCCATGGGATGTTCGCTGAATAGATAACTTCACTCTCTATTAAGCATACCGAAACGAATGACTGAAGTTATCTTTAGTTAAACCAATAGTCCAACCATGAAAATTATAGTTCTCAAATTTTTCTTTTATTAAGCCTTTGTTGATGGATCAAACGCCTTTTTTAATCTATGAATACTCCTACTATTTGTTTTTTCTTAAAAAAAAAAATTATCTGTACAATGTACTCTTTCTACACAAGAAGAACAAGCTTAGGCCACCGAAGAGATTAGAACTGAGACATATGACACTTCGAATAATATTCCCGGAAGGCCGAGGTTTCGGTCATTACGAAAGTCAGATTACGTGTGAAGTATGTCAATCAGCAAATATACCCAAAATATGCGGAGAATACATTACCAAAAATTGCATTACTGTATCCAATATTTCCTTCAAATTATTTTGCCTTATATTCTAAAGTACTTCTCATTCCGCCTCCTAAGCAGGCGAATTTGAACACTGATCTTGTGTTGTACTTAGTTACAATGGTACACATCATAAAGTTTATGCTTTTATAACTGCAACTAGACAACTTGCACCTGAGCTCATTGGGGGTCTGAATGCAGATTCGTGCAGAAATACTAATCTTATTTGTCATAAATGACATTTTTGATTGTTGCTTCCGGAACACTGCTATCTATTTTAAATGTTTTTAAAAGGCTTCTTAAATCGACATTTAACACTAAAGTTGTATAGCTGTGCTGTAAATTCAGAACCTTCCATTCAGCAGTGAAATATAGAGCACAGAGCAGCATGACCTGATTACTTCACTTCAAATAGAAACAATATATTTCGTTCAATTGTATTGATAGAATGGCGAACTGTACTTTAATAGTGATTACAATCTTTTTAAACTCCCTGCTGCAGAGGTACAAAAATATATTTCTGAAATTTACAATAGTTTTGTTCTACAATTCTCAGTCATCCCGTGCACACTGAGCAATGATAATCATGCTCGCCGATTCTGGTGCTTTAAAAACACATCAGCTTCAAATTCTTCTCAATATTTGCTCATTCTTTTCGTTCCAGCTATGCTATTTCCAAATGACGTATAAAGACGCAAAGTTGCTCTGTGATGTCACAAAACCTCCTTTGATATTTAGTCCCCAGTTCTACCTTTTGGCAATGCTACCTCAGCAGTACCACACCAAATTACTTCAAAGAACCGGTGTGTGCATGGCGCAAAGAGCTTGGCGTCCCGAGCGACGTCGACTGCGAAGAACGCTGTATTGCAGCGAGGCGATAATTTTGACCTGGAAGGTATCTTAACCTCATGAACATCGCACAGTGTATGGGCAATTTGCAACTCGTAGCAACTGACACTCAGCCACTTCGACTTGGAGACAATGCGCTTCCTTTCATAATCAACGCATGGCGATTTCGGCTAGACAGATTTGCCGTCTTTGAGCAGACTTGCCGACCTAGGGCCGGGCAGCAGCCGACACAAAAGCGGGGCAGAATTTTGATCATTTGTTAATTGGCTTTGGTTCATGAGGCCGTGCTAAAACGTGTAAGAACCAGTCACTCTTAAACACCTGTCCAAGCTTCAACTAACATCGCCCAGATAGCAAGCAGCACGGTATTTACTCGCTCAAGTTTGTAAGAGTGCCAAAAAACACAGTCCAAAAACGCTGCATGAATGCAGATATTTTCGAGATGCCTCCTCTTTTAATTGTCACTCTACATCCTCAAAGAGTGTATACTGAACTCCTTACATCCAATATCAAATAAGCCATGGACGTTTTAAGTCACTGGCTGCAGGCGGTTAGTATTGCTCACCACTCCCGTGAAGCTATGACATGTACTTCAGTGTGTTTGGGTGAAACGAAAACGAACCATGCAGGGCTAATGTATTCATAATATCAAAAATGTATTTTCTCAATGAAGACACCAGTGAAATTCCTTATTTTTATAGATAACAAACTCAGAATGGGAATATTCTCAATCTCTACCAAAGTTCATACTTGGCACTCATTTCAAGCGGTTTTTTTACATTTTGCAAAACCAGGCAAAACTAGACAAAATATCATGCACAAATGTGGTTGTATCAGTCTGTGTTCGCAATGTACGTGTCTAAGGCAGAATACTCGCTGCATTTATGTTATAGAAAATGTAGCCCAATAAAAATGTTGCTCAGGACATTTCATATTGTGGCAGGAAAGATGTTTCATGAGTGTCCATATATTTATTCTCTAATGCTTCTGAACGCCTACATGTCTGAGGCTGATGTGTTGAGTTTCTGAATGTATACCAAGTACCAAATGGTTCATTTTTTGGTGTACCACTCCTCTTCAATATCACTTCAATATCATAAACGTAGAAGTTGTTCTGTATCGGACAGCTGCATTCAAGTTTCTGTCGTTTTTGGTAATTTGTGCTATATTAGAAAACCGCCGCTCCTTTTCGTCACGGCGATGCTAGGTGTGTCTCCTAGGCCTCCTTTGCAACCTGGTGGGTCGGAAGCGGCCACTCAGAGAAAGCGCCTCTACCACCCGAATGACTCATGAAGCTCGGAGACTGATGTGTACTCGGCGCAAAGTGATGAGTCCTTGATCGATGAGGTGTTCGTACCGGTTGACAGTGAGGCCAAGCGTAGTTGCGCATACAAGTGGAGTCATCCTCGTCAAGCACATCAACGGCCATTAAGGCTCGAAGTACCCCAGTACATAAAGCTTGGTTTGCGCCACAGCAACCGGCGGACCATTTTAACCTCCTGAACAGGCAAGCCATTTCTATATATTTGGAAAGCCTAGTATCGGGAGGGATAAAAAACGTGAGGATGAACCTCTATAAAAATGTCGTTGTCATTGATGGCCGCTTTCCAGTATAAGGCATCATGGCTCCACTGAATATATTTAAAAAAAAAAGTCAAGCAAGGTTTTGTTTTGCAGTAGAATGCTAATTGACTCCTGACCAGAATTTCAGATATGTGGAAATATGTTTACAAAAGTACATCCCTATTGAATCTAACAAAAATTTAGTGAATATCCGGTTATGAGGCATTTGAATTCCCAACACGCAATATAACAAACAAGGTCGTCGTTTACAATCGGTGTGATCTTTTAAATATGTGCTTCATTGGTTCCCCCTAGCAACGAGAATCGGTATATTTGTTTGACTCTGAATAGCCTGGACCTCGCATTTACGCTGGTCGCTGTGTATTTGGCGCCATCAAGCCGCTTTGACGCCGAACGTTTTAGTGCTTTAATGGCAGTCACATCAGCCCCGTGGATAGCTAAATGCGACTTCAATGCTCACTACACCAAGTTGAAAAGGAGGAGGAGGAAAGGAGGGCGGAAGGCAGGGATGTTACCCAGAAAGAATGAATTCCTGTTGGCTACCCTGTACTGGGGAAGGCAAAGGGAGGATTAAAGGGGGAGGGTAGAAGAGGAGAGGAGGTGAGATGGTCACAGCCTGTCAATCAGGCTAGTCTGTCTTAAAAAGTGAAGAAGTGACTTGTAGGCTTTGAGCGCAGATGACCTTTGTGGCCATTGTCCCAAGATCATTCCTTCCGTTAAGGGGTGAGCGTCCAGACGATCCAATGCAATACGCAGCGTATGTCGTTCAGTTGCAAAAATGTGACAATCACAAAGGAGGTGCCCAATCATTTCATCAAGACCACATCGTTCACAAGCAGGGCAGTCAGCCATCCAGATCAGAAAGGCGTATTTATTTGTGAATGCAACGCCAAGCCATAGGTGGCACAGTAACGTTGTTTAACGACCTGTTGTGTAGTGGGGAATGCGCAGGCGCAATCCGGGGTCTAATTCCTTGAGGCAACGGTGGGAGAACTCTCCTGTGTTCCACGCTGAATGTGTCAGCTCCACAGCCTAACAGCGAAGCCCGCTCGCTGCGTCGGCTCTCGTTAACAAAATTTGGACTAGAAGTCCGTCGTTGAGGGCAGAACGGGCAGCGTCATCCGCCTGGTTATTTCCTGCAATGCCATATTTTCCTGGCAACTACTGGTGGGAAGCGTTACGATGAACCTTAGGGAAAGAACGCTTGTGTCCTGCACCTCTGAGCACGGCCTTCAGTGCCTTAATAATGGCACCCCAAGCTATATTGCCAGTAACTTATGCCTGCTTCTTGGGCTTCATATTCGTTTCGGAAGTCCTCATCAGCAGCGCTCAGTGGGTTTCTGGTGTAGAATCTCATGGCAGTAATTATATGCCGAATTGATTGACCACTGCCAGCCGTGCCACATCCCCCTTAGTCAAACGTACGCAGCGCATTGATTGTACCATTTTTAAAGCACGAATGGAGGATGCCTGCCCAGAAGGATTCTCCACAGGTTTTGAAGAAAAAATTAAGGAGGTCGTAGAAAGCGCGTCTTGTTCATTTAACCCAGTAGCAAACTGCACCGATTTCGTTATCATGTTACAACTGCGATTACTATCACTTCGTCGGAGGGCAGAGTATAGATACAGATGCACAAAGTCCCACCAAGACTATAGAGAAGCAAGGCGTGTCCAGGACAAGATTCAGCGCAAACTTCAAGCCCTGCAGAGACAACGACGCAGGTTTTTTGTGCGAGACTACTTCTTTGAAAGGCTTTGTCATGCATTTGGAGTGTAATTTGTGGCCTTATCAAGTCCCCTCAACAGCGTCTCCTGTCCAAATCTCTCGCGCTCCACTAAGGGCGTAGTGAGGTAGAAGTAGTCGAAGCTTCCTGCGCAAGAATAACAGTCGCGCAGAACCCATTCACAACTCTGAATTGCTTTAACGTTTCACTTTCGCGGGATTCACGGATAGATATTCCCTTCTCCATGAAGGAACTTGACGCTGCGCTGGGTTGTTGAACATCATCATCGCCAGGGCCCGGGGTGTGACATAATTCGTACTAGCCAACCTAGCCAGGAGGTTCGACGATATCTTTTGAATAATTACAATAAGTCATTGTGTAATGGCACAATTCCTAAAGCATGGAAGACCAGCCGTCTAGTTCAACTTCTGAACCCGGGGAAATCACCACTCGACCTGCTGTTCTGTCGTCCAATTGCACTGGCCAGCTGCGTCATCAGTCATGGAAAGAACGTTACTATAACACGTTTCGAATAGTACAGGGAGCGATACGACTTTTATCTCTATTTTCGGTCCGCGTTTAGCCGTGGCCGCTCCTCTGTAGGATTTGAAAAGATTGACAGTAGCATTCTGTTTGGACACCAATGGTGCCTACGTCAAAGTAACATAGACCATTTCGGACGTCCTGTTGTGTGCTGAGATCAGAGGCAGCATGTTCAGTTGAATACGCAGTTACTGGTCAGGGAGGTCCTTTACGTCTTGACAGAAGGCGGATCAACATCTCTACATCGAGGTTCGCGCGAAGTTCCGTAGGTTTGAGTGCTCAGCCCACCTCTATTCAACCTTACTCTCGCCGGCCTCGTAGAGGTATTGCCACAATCTGGTCAAATCGCTATCTATGCGGATATATGTATTTTGGCATTCAGTGTGACTCGTCCCGAAGTTAGTGCGAGCTGAAAAAGTTCAACGATATTGATGTACCTTCACTTCAAGGCCTAGATATTTCGGACGAGAAGTGTTGGCGTGTGGCATTCACACGTAAAACAATGTCACAGCCCCCCGTATGCATCAATGGCAACTCCATTCCCCACGAGAAAAGCAACCAATTCTCTGGGGTTGTCAGTGATTGAAATCTTTCGTGAAGCTCCCATCTCAGAGGAATCAAAAGCAAATTTGTCGCGGTTATCCAAGATCTCTCCTTCATGGGGGAACGTCCTGAAGCAGACAAGTGCACTCGATGCTACAACTGTACCGGTAACTGCCTCTGGGCTACATGCAATGCAGCATCCCATATGATATTAAAGACGATTGGGTGAGCTCACGCAAGAATGTAGTTGGAGTTGACGCCAATTACTCGTCAGCGCTCGAAGTAGTGTGGTCAATTACCAGTACATTTAGTTATCCAGCTGGGTGAGGAGTCTTCTTCCTGCGTCAACTACGACGTCGACGAGGCAATCACGTAAGATGGTCTGCCCACACTCGTGAAGACAGCAGAAGAAGGCGCTTAATTATTCTGGTGCCACGTTCGGGAAAATTTCGCTGTGCAAAGATGATCGTCCAAGGCGACAGCCTATCATCACCTGTGAAGGAGGTCACCTTTGTCACTTTGTATGGCCAAAGCCCCTACACTGTCACGCATGTATGAAACTGGGTCATGTTAGCGGAGTCAGCCGCAACGTGAAGATGTGCTCCCGTTGCGGCAAACGTCATGACGCTCAGTCATTTACGGCATAGGTTTTGAGGTGTACGAACTAGAACAATCCCAGTGATGCCTCATGTAGAGATTGACGTCGAATAAAATATCAGTATGCTGTCCTAAAGCAAATGATCCGAGACAATTCAACGCACCGCGAATCTGATGCGAATATTCACAGAAGACGTATCCAATGCAAGAGGACTTCTAGAAAGGCTGCTGCCAGCGAATACCTACGAGTTCTTCGACCAGCAGAACGACGTCTAGATTAATGAAGTGCTTAAATGATCTGGAAGCGGCTAGCAGTTTGGAGAAAAAAATCAAGCGAAGAATGGATAGGCTGGCGGAACAGCGCTAAATGTCGTTCTTGCAGCAATCGAATTCTCAAAAGCCCATTTTCCTCGTCTGGCGGATAGTTCGAGAACTTTGTATGTCTCTACAGCAGACACCCATTCTGCGTTTTGGCTGTATTACAAGGTCACACACAGCATACGGTAGCAACGTTCTGTAAGAAACTTACGGGTGCAACGACTACCTTGGGTTCCCCGCGTGCTCCTCCTACCTCACGGGAATCAGGTATGGGTGTAATGTTTTCCCGTGTAAAACACGACTCTGCTCTTAAGAGATGCAGGCGTCCGTCTTCGCCAGGGCCAGACGGAATCACAGTACGCTGAGCTGTCTTATCTTCGCAGCGAACCGACAGAAGACCTCCTCAAAACATTATAACCATTCTTGGCTCTGCGGTTTTGTTCCTCAGTATTGAACATCTTGTCGGCTGATAACCCTACTAAAACCAGGAAACATCTGTTAGAGCTCAAATTCTACAGGACAAGAGCTTTAGCCAGTTGCGTGAGAAAGGTAACTGAAAGAATGATTTTAATGAGCCTATAGTAGTACCTCAGCAATAAAAAATTTACCTCAGACATTGGCCGGCGGCGTCCCTCCTCTACTCATAGCATCGTTGACGTTGTGTCCAAACGAGTTCTTCGGCTCCACAAGGACTTAAAATATATTCAGTTGAGTGTATATAAGAACAAAGCGCCTGTGTTTAGGTGCCGTATAAATGAAGGCTGGCGTTGGGTTGGGGCTCACATAGGACTACCTGCCTATGCCACGATTCTTCGAAGAAGCCGGTTTCACCTCATATCTGTTGGTTGGCAAGATCTTTGCGGCCAACCCTGAGTCAAGCAGCCTGGCGAGTGATCTTGTCCCGATCTGTTGCCAAGCTTTTTCTGCCAGTTTATTCACCTGTCGACCAAGAGCCGTCAGGACGCCGATGATCGACAGCCGGCCTGTACCACTGGAAATTAGGTTACCCCGTTTGGGTCAAAACTAGCGTGTATACAAAGTTAGAGGAGCTTAATATCAAATCTCATATTTATCTTGCTCCCTTCAGAAAAAGTAAAGGAAAAAATTAATATTCCTTACATGTTTAAGGTCGTCCAGAGTAGGAGGTTGTTTGTTCAAAGCTGAAACACACAAAACCGGAAACATTGCCACTGTAAAAATGATCATTGTTCCCGTTGGTTAGGAACCAGACAGGACAATATGAAGCTACGAACTTATATACCAGATGTATGCTCGGTTTTTAACACGTGATATCTTACGAAAAGGCTTGCCTTTTTTGCTCATACAACTTTTTTTTTATGTAAAATACATCACAGGGATCTCCATTATGAGCTTTCCTTTATTAGCGATACGGGCTTGAGGACCAGAGGAATTAAAACAAGCTGCAGATGTTTCTCTAATATATTATAGCATACATCATTCGCTCTCTGTTGCTAGAACCTAACTTCATCCTTCATTGTTTGTAACTTCTTCAATCTTAGTTAAGGTGTACTTTAACGTGATTACCTTCCATATAGGCGGATAGTTTTTTTCCTTTGATAATATAATCAGAATATTTGTCTTGTATGTAGAGATTTCCAGCGGCATTGAGTTAGTTTATAAGTTAAACATTCCGAAAGACTTTTGTGTTTTCTATGTAGAATTCAACGTCTGGCTGACATCGAACTCCATCGTTATTACCGCGTTTGAAATCTTAACACTGCATACTCGCCACATGCGCGCAATATTATTTTTAAAATTATCAAAAATATGTATGGAAAATAGCCGTTAGACCTAGCTGAGTAAGATAATTTTCTTTACTCTGCCAACCAGTTTAGCTTATTTGAAGATAAGTAAATCCCTTGAAACGCTTTATTTGGAAGGCCACACTCAAGAGTCAATTAGTTTCAGAAAGTTCGTTTCTGTTTTTTACTTCTTAAGTATCTGTAAACATTACAGCACACTTTGCTAAAAATTATGCTCCTATCAAGGCTAGTTTTGGACTTACGTCAGTGTTTTAACACTTGTCCTGGTATTCTGAAAGCAAAACTAGATTTCGCGGGTTTCTGAAACTACTAATGTTTCTTAGGTTTGATTATTATTCACTATACATATCTTTTTTTTTATCCACGATATTAACTGGTAATTTTAGGTTTAGCTAGGAATTCGTCATTTTTTTACATTCCTTTAAATCGGCCACACAGTGGATGGACTGACTGTCGAAGAATGTACAAATTCGTATGTGCTATCGGCATCAAATGAAACGCGAACAGTGGGGGCCCTATTCTCGATACACATGACCGCTGTTCAGCGCCATTTTGCTTATCTGATTGGTTCTCAGAAAGTCGCGTGTAATTTGTGGCAAACGTCCGGAATTTGCGTGTATCACATTTGATACAGTGGGCTTTAGTGGAGCTCTCTTCTCTTGTGTTTCTCCCCGTATTGATTCTTCTATCTTGAGTGAGCATACTTTGTAGTGCTGTCCGTTCTACGCGAAAGAATTATCGCTGTCTGTTTTAAAAGGCGTGAAGCAGACACTTAGTCATGCTGTTTGCGTAGTTGTGTTCGGATTGCATTGATGTTTACAAATGCGCGGCCTGCCGTTTACCGCGCATTCTGCTCAGTGATCTTACTCTTCTTGTTTTAGGTGGTGCTGTGAAAGATATCCTGGAGCGTTTAGCTGTTGGAGGTGACAATAGTGACTTCAGTGACCTTTCGGACAGTGACGACGAGGAATGGACTGCAGCAAATATCGATGCCCATTCTGTGTCCAGTCATGAAGAAGAGGCAGAGGACTACTGCGGTAGTTCAGCTGTTGCGTCATCATCTCATCCTGGAAGGAACTGGGAGAAGGCCTTGCTGGAGATTGCCCATCCAGAATTTTCAGGAACATTTAGTGAACCGGGCGATCTTGAATCTCCAGTGGAGCTTTTTAGAAAGCTTCTCACAGGCGATATGCTAGCAATGCTTGTCGAACAGACAAACTTATGCAGTACGCAGAAGTACGGAAAATCGGCGAACACAAGTATTCGTGAAGTTGAGCAGTACATTGGCATATACTTACATATGGGCCTTGTTCAAATGCCAAATGTAAGATGCTGCTAGGAACAAGGCACAAGGAACTCATCAGTAGCTGACACAATGTCCAGAAATCGCTTCTTGAAATTGATGGCATGCCTGCACGTTGTTGATAATTTCACAGTTCCCGAAGAAGAAAAAAAAGACAAGGTTTGGAAGCTGCGGCCTTGGATTGTCGCCCTGCGGCGTAACCTTGAAAGCATTGAACAAGAGGAATAC
Source organism: Amblyomma maculatum (assembly GCA_023969395.1). Taxonomy (NCBI): domain Eukaryota; kingdom Metazoa; phylum Arthropoda; class Arachnida; order Ixodida; family Ixodidae; genus Amblyomma; species Amblyomma maculatum. The sequence goes on from JAJIZL010030775.1 coordinate 148,453, forward strand.
AATGCAGTTGATGAAATGGTGCTGCCTTTTACGGGTAGAAGTAGCCTAAAACAATATATGCCCAACAAACCAGTACCATGGGGCTTCAAGCTGTGGGGTCGTGCTGGAGCAACTGGTAATCTTTATCAGTTTGATGTGTACCAAGGCAAGACCAATGCCAACTACACATTTGGACTAGGTGGCGACACCGTCCTGGATATGTGCAGCAAACTACCTCCCGACGAGGGTTTCAAGGTGGCTGTAGATTATTTTTTTAGCTCTTTGGACCTCGTTGAAGAACTAACTGGCCGTGGTATCCAGTATGTCGGCACTTTGCGCCAAAATCGGCTAAAGGATTGTTCAATCAAGTCTGAGAAAGCCTGAAGCCACATGGGCAAGGTTTCCACGATCATCGGGTCGACAACGGTGCAGGCCTCGCGGTTGTACGCTGGTTCGACAGGAGAGCCGTAGCATTAGTTTCAAACTTTGTGTTCGTGGAGCCTGTTGAGGAGGTAAAGAGATATGACCGCAAGGCCAAAGTCCACATAGACGTACCGCGCCCCGCTATTGTTGCGGCGTACAACAGTTTTATGGGCTGTATAGACCAACACAATTATCAGGTGGCTCTATACAAATTCAACATCAGATCCAGGCGGTGGTACATGTATATTTTGTACCACAGTTTCTTTTTCTGTGTGGTGAACGCTTGGAACATCCACAGGCGCCAATGTGTCCAGCTAAAAACAAAAGCGATGAAGTTACGAGTATTCATTGCAGAGCTGTCAGATTCTTTGATACTCTGTGGAAAGACAAGAAAAGGACGACCGTCTAGTCTCCCTTCACCAGTTCCAAAGAAATGAAAAGTGGCGCCCAAGCGACCCCAGAGTGAAGTACGGAAAGATGGTGTTAACCACTTTCCTCTGGTCACGAACAAGAGACTGCGATGCAGGAACTGTTCGCCAAGTATGAACACATTCAGTTCTGTTATTTGTTCCAAATGTGAGGTGACACTTTCCCTGAACAAAGACAGAAATTGTTCTTATGACTACCACAAGCAATGAACATCTGGCTTGTGCAACCTTCCTGAACTAACAAATAAGCCCATTGTATCAAATATGATACGGACTGCAGTTGCGTAATGCTTACACACGTTGGTAGTATTTTTGAAATAATCGACTTATCTGTATCACAGAAGTAAATAAACAAGTTATCTCATTTTTTCTTCTTGTGTCTCTGTGTGCGGGCTTTCCAGGGTTAAATCGGCCACACGGTGGATGACTGACTCTCGAAGAATGTTTGTTGTTCAAATTTGTATGTATTATCAGCATCAAATGAAACGCGAACAGCCGGGGCTCTATTCTCGATACACATGACCGCTGTTCGGAGCCATTTTGTTTATCTGATTGGCTCTCAGAAAGTCGCGTGTTTCAAATTTGTGGCGCGAAATTTCGGTGTGTTGAAATGGCTTTTTGTGCTGATGTAAAAATGGCGTGAGCATGAGAAAGAATTTTCAGCAGCGGTATTCATGATATCTGGATGATATTTATAAGTAATTGTGGCGAGAAAACAGAGGTATATATGATAGAAAGGGAAGCACTTACGCTTATATTACGAATGGGCATATTGAAATGAACTGCCCACTGTCAAGAGCTGACTCCTGAAATCTGATTAGCTGTCGTTGTATGGTGGGAAATACGTCAAGCATAAACATTTATTGATGACGTCAAAATGACGTTTCATCAGGATCTTCTGCCATTGCTTTAAATGACCAAAGTTGGGCGCCGCATTTCGAACCACTCGAGACGGCGGCGAAAAAAGCATGGCGAATTCGACGTGCAGTGCAGGCGACTGTTAGCTCACCGCAATTTGGTAGACAGTTTGGGGGTGGTGAAGTAAGCTTACACACCTTGTTCTAATTTCATAAAGCACTGAAATGACGTTATAAGGGAACTTTTCAGCTGCTTCATCTTTTAGAGGAATAATAATGAAGACGGAGATTTAAAGCCGCACGAGAGTCGTACCTACCTTCCCGTTGCAAATGCTTTGCTCTCATAGAGAAACCGTCGACTCACGCCATCGTTACGAAGCACAGCAATGCGGTTCGTCCCGCTAACTCAAGCGTTTGATCTGCGAGAGACGAGGCATTTCAGAGAGCAACAGAAGGGAAAGTTGGGCGAATTATAGGTTGTTCATGATGCTTTCGTGGGCGCTTTTTAACACAGAGACAAAGAAAAGAAGAGGAATAAAAGCGCCATTCCCGTGTTTCCTTCTCTTTGTGTTAAACAGTACCCATGAATCTCAGAGAGCATCGGGATGCTTTCTAACTATTCTGTCTGGTCAGTTTGTGAGTACAACTTGAGGGGTTATATGGTTCAATGGCTGAGCAGGAATTTCGCGCGACAGGAAGCGAAGGATCACCAAAGACTGTCTAAAACGTCGGCCCTGAACACTGTCTTTCTTGCCTTGCACTATGCACTCCCTGCAATGTTAATGAATTGAGCAACCATTTTACGGTCAAAAAAGCAAGCAAAAATACTCCCAGCTTCTATTTTAATAAAGAAGTGTATGTTCCATGTACATGACACATGTTGGCTTGCCACATGAGAGGTGTTTCATATTAAGTTCTGTTTTAATATGCATGCGGGCTCACCATTTGCTTCTTGTTTTTAGAAAAAAAAAGTACTCGGAGCACTTTATAACAGTACGCTCTAATCATATGATGTAGTTGAGTGATATTTTGTGTTGATTGCTTTTTTTAATACAGCGGGAAAATAATCTCCCCTTATCGATTTGCATTATACCGTTTCGACCGTAAGGAATACGTGCGCGCGGCGCCGCCGTAGCTTCATATCCACGATTTCCTCAGTCATCTTTTGCTTTCTTTCCTTATTCTCCGTTTCAGTTCAGTTCAGTTCAGTCGTTCAGTCGTGTCCGACTCTTCGTGACCCTATTGACCATGTCACGCCACGCTTTCCGGTCTCTCACTATCTTCCTAACATCACATAACTTCATCTGCAGTGCCTCGAGGATGCCATCTAACCATCGCGTTCGCTGCCTACCCCTTCTCCGGCGACCCTCAACCTTTCCCAACATCAAATCTTTCTCCAGCGACTCCTCTCTTCCCATCAGATGACCAAAGTAGCTGAGCTTTAACTTTAGAATTTGACCCTCCAATGAGCGGTCAGGGTTTATGGTCGACAATATCGACTGATTTGATCTTCTGGCAGTCCAAGGAACTCTCAAGAGTCTTCGCCAGCACCACAATTCAAACGCGTCAATTCTTCGGCGGTCAGCCTTTTTCACAGTCCAACTCTCGCATCCATACATCACAACTGGAAAGACCATAGCACGAGTTATACGGATCTTGGTTGGCAGACTAATGTCTCTGCTCTTTACTAGGCGGTCAAGGCTAACCATTGCTCTCTTTCCCAGAAGCAGGCGTCTCCTAATTTCATGGCTGCAGTCTCCTTCCGAGGTAATCTTGGAGCCCAAGAAGAGAAAATCTGTCACAGCTTCCACTTCTTGTCCCTTGATGCTCCAGGACTTTGTCTTTGTAATGTTCAGTTTAAGCCCAAACTTCTCACTCTCTTCTTGTACGCGCATCAGAAGTCTCTTGAGTTCCGCTTCACTTTCTGCCAATAAAGTGGTAATGGTATTGTGACTGGCCATAAGGTTTTCTTGGCAGGAAATACTGGAGTGGGTTGCCATTACCTTCTCCAGTGAATCACATTTTGTCAGAACTCTCTGCCGTGACCTGTCTATCTTGGGTGGCCCTACACAGCAGAGCTCACGACTTCATCGAGTTTCGCAAGCCCCTCCGCCACGACAAGGCAGTGATCCATGAAGGGGATTCTCCGTTTATTCCCCTGTAAACATGTACGGTAGCCTGGGGATCGCCTGATTAACCTCCCTGCTATTCCGTTCTTCTGTTTCTTTCTCTTTCTCGGATGTCTTTTGCGTTTCGCAAGAGCCTTTCGCACGCCTGTGCATGAAAATTTAACTGACAAGGTGTAAGGCCAAGCGTATGCCTTCCACTTCGTGTGTTTGTGTGTAGAAGACTCTCTTTTTCTCTCTCTGTCCCCCTCCATCTCTCTGCGGTGCTTTCCGCGCTCTAAACAATCATGCCGACACAATATGTGAGAAACTTAAGCAGACTCTGGTGACCTGACGGTAGCTGGTCATAACTTCGCTTTTCGAAAAGGGTAGGTAGCATAGCCAGTACCTAACAGTAATTGATACTTTAAGACTGCGAGCGTTGTCCTCAGGCATTGACAATGCCGGCTGCGCCGGCGCCTCTTCGCCAGTGCTGGAGGTACTTTGGAAATCTGTCGATTCATTCTGTTTTCGACGAAGTCTTTAACGTTTTAGGTCCTGCCTTTTAAAACCAATGATAAGTGAACGTGAGAGGTCATCGGCGCATATAAAGAGCAATGCTACTTTCCGCTCCCATTTTGCACCACTGCGAATATTCCGTTGCCGTTCTTGCTCTTCAGTAGAAACTCGCGCAGCGTTTCCGTGCATAGCTGATGCCGAATGTTTGACCGCAAGTATGTCATGAGACACTGATACCGCAACGCCACAACATACCTCACTCGCCTCACTGCAATCCAGGTTTCCGAATCACAGAATGCACCGCAGTGTATCGGTTCCTGCCGGAGCATCGTCGTTTTTCATGCTTGGCGCCAATATAGAGTAGCAGACGACAACATGCTTTTTTGTCACTTTATTTCTCTTTTTCTTCAGAATGCGTAAAACGATTGTGCGCTTACGTAACCTGGTACCGTCCTACTCCACACGTAACGCGTATGTCAAAATTTTAACAAAATGAATTGTCGAGAATAGGGCCCCGGAACGCCTAGCGATAGGTCCAACTGAGGCCACCTGCCTGTCGTTATCAGAGAGAGGCGCAAATTTCCGGTTCGAGGCAGTTTGCTTCTATTTTCTATGGCGTTCGTTTTCTTGTTTTGCCAATGGAGCCCACATTCATACCGACCACCGATCGCAACTGCCTCAGCGCTGTTTACCTGGCAAACGAGGCTTATCAGAAAAAAGAGCGATATTAAACGTCGCACCAACCGTTCCCGATCGGCCGCCTGCGCTGTTCGCATTGCAACCAGATGCGATAATATGGCATCGGTGGAAGCCCAATCAAAGCCCTGTGCAAGGTGTAATCGGTGCTAACTATGAAATTGGTGCTCCAGTGGCAGAGCAGAAAACGAACTCATAATTTTTTTTTTTTTTTTGAAATAGAAAATATTATTGTAGTCGAGGCTTTTTTGAGCACATGCAAGGCTGACAAAACAAAAAGTACTTATGCCCAATAACGGCTTCATTCCAGGAGTGGAAGGCATGTCACACTTTCTGATAGGCAACCCATAGTGGTAGTGCCGGCAGTATGGAGACGGTTGGCCTGTAAAAAATACTTGAGAGGTCGCAAGAAACAAGACGTTGTAAGTGCCTAGACTACTATAGGTTGTTTGGTTGGTTTTTGGGGTTTAACGTCCCAAAGCGACTCAGGCTATGAGAGACGCCGTTGTGGAGGACTCCAGAAATTTCGACCATCTGGGGTTCTTTAACGTGCAATGATATCGCACAGCACACGGGCGCCTTGCTTTTCGCCTGCATCGAAAAGCGGCCGCCGAGGCCGCGATTCCATCCCGCGTCCTTGGGACAGTAGTCGAGTGCCGTATACCCACTGCGCCACCCCGGCGAGGTTGGACTACTATGGTATGAAGGAACACTGAACAATGCTAGAGGGGTAAGGCTCAGTTCGCAGGCCGCAGGCCCGACCTGCAAAAGGAGGCTTCCCCTCTAGCCTTGTTAAGTGTTCTTTCATACCATGTAAGCCATCTTCTTCCTCTTGTTCTGCCTGGATCCGTTACCACTGCAGGACGGTAATGCCAAAAGGAATGCAGTGCAAAAGTTATGCATGCAGATAACACCACCAAGAAATCGAATGCACTGATGATGTCCAAAGGCGTATTTTCTGGTGTCTAAGAAAATTCAAGGAAGCAGTCTGAAGAATCGGGGGTAAAGAAAAGTTAACCGATGCCCTTACTGACCACAGAACTAGTAGGAGATTGCGATCAGAGTTACGTTTGGAAGCTTAGGCAATAAAACAAGCCAACCTCGCCAGCCTTTTTTACTGCGGTAAGACTTAGTAGCAGAAAAGGCATGGCCTCTATTCGCCGGGACCTAACAGCTTGCGCAGGTCTACGCGGGTTAAAGCACTTGGCTAAGACAAGTATTTGCACAAAGGATAGCTTCCATCGATGTACTAAACATGGTGAGACTCTGTACAGCGATTTTTTATTCAGACGAGCTCCACTGAGTGTCGACATGCCAAAGCACAAATTGAGAATGAGTGTTTCAAAGGGCTGATTGGCAGCAGGCTTCCGAAGAGGTGTATGTAAGCATTTTTGCTGTTCTATTTCCATTGTATTATGCTGTAGCACACTTCAAATATGAAAGTGTAGGCTCCCTAGATAAGCTGAGCAAGGCTGGCATTGAACCAGGGTACAACACGTCAAGAGCTTGCATTGATAGATGCCACCAACAAATGCAGAAGGCTCTATGTAAATCAGCTGACGCATCAAAATGGGATAGTTAGAAACATTGGGCAGTTCACACGAACCAAAGTAGACTAGAATGCATCTCAAGCGGGCTGCCGCCATACGTCTCGTGCAGTTTAGAGCTGTTTATGTTGTTTTGTAAAATTTTAACATGCTTAGAAATCATCATTTACTTTATTCTCAAAAAGAGATTTTCCACCACCTTTGTTCACACAAAATGGGGTAACTTTTTTAACGAGTATTTTGAAATGAAATTTTGTCCACTGAATTGTCATATATAGATGTTTCCGGTTAAAAAGGTAATTCAAAATATATCGACAATCATTCAATATGCAGCATATTATGGAAGAAATGAGGTGAAGTCGGTTGATTTTTTCACTTTGTTAAATTTTTAAAGAATACTTTCTCAATATTCGTTCCATTACATTTATTCTAGATTGTAAGGCCACACATTTCGCAAATAAGTTCTGAAGCTTTCCTCAATTCCACTTCCCTATCTTTATTTAGTCTTGATTTCGTGATTAGCAATTTTTATAATGACTCGCAAAAAATAAATTTACCAATAGTTCAATTTATTTAATTCATTAAGTTGAATAAAACACGCTAAACATTAAAAAAAAGATTTATTATTGGCCTTCCTGCTGATTTAAAAATGTTTTCATGTGTGGCCTCTCACTTTCTACCAGGATCAAATGTTCTCCCAGCTTCCGCTATAACTTATTATCCCGTCCACGTCCTATCTCATTTGTGCAGTTTCCAATTCATAGCTTGAATATATAAACATGGTATGACTCGTGCCTTTTTACAAGAATATTTTTCAGGAGATGCTTATTACTAGGATAATGTCAAAGGCCATCCATGTGGATGGTTTCTCATTAGACGAAATTGACAGTCCTGACACAGGCAAGCTTGAGGCAACATTCAGTGCACTTCATATTTCTTTGCAAAAATTATTCGTATCCTCTGATACTAGACAAAACATTACTGGGGAAGTGATATAGAAACGACTTTAATACACTTGTAAAAACACGAGAACAAACACACACACATGCCTCAAATGTGCTACAAATGGTATATCGGCCTTAGGCAACCGACGATGCAATGGTGCACGCTAAAAGGCAATAGGCCCTTTTACAACACTTCTGATACGTTGCGGAAGTCATTTAGAGAGGCACGGTCACATTTATCAAAAACTCGGAGACAGTTGCTTGACTTTAAGGGTATTTTGGTAGTTAGTAAGAGCTCATAAAAACCGAGCGGACCTAAGAGCTGCTCCGGAGCAGGTTCGTGCTTCAGCAATTCTTAATTTCCTTATTGCAATACAGTGAGAAGCTGGCCATGTTCCTGAAGTAACGAGGTTGGACACAATGAGCAAGTTAGTCTAGTTAGAATATGTGTACCATTAAGATGAAGGGCATATGTATCTAGGCATAAGTATGGGTACGAGTTACATTGCTTCCTCGGTAGTAAGCAAAGCAATGCGCACCTCCCGACTGCTGTACGGAAGGCAGCAAAAAACAATGGTCCAATATTTGAAATGCATCAGTCAAAGTGGCTCTACGAAATTCCAACATTTCTCCCGTTTGCAAAGCACAGGTTATGCCAATCCACAACACATTGAGTGTTGTATCAGGTTTCTTATTTTACACTTATCGTGATCCTATATTTCTCAAATACTAGCAAAATGTATTATTTTAACTTGCGTCTTTCCAGCTGTGAATAGCAGGTTTTAGGAACTGGCGGCATCATTATCATCTTCATCAGCCTGACTATACCCACTGCAGGGCGAAGGCCTCTCCCATATTACTCCACTTAACCCGGTTCTGTGCTAGCTTCATCCACTTGACCCCGCGAACTTCTTAACCTCATCCGCCCACCTAACTTTCTGCCGCCCCCTGCTACGCTTTCCTTCCCTTGGAATCCAGTTTGTTACCCTAAGCGACCATCGGTTAGCCTCACTTCGCACTGCATATCCTGCCCATGCCCATTTCTTCTTCTTAATTTCCACTAGAATGTCGGTAACCTGAGTTATTTCTCTGACCCACTCTGCACGCTTCCTATCTCTTAATGTTACCCCTACCATTTTTCGTTCCATAGCCCTCTGGGTTGTCCTCAACTTAAGTAGAACTCTCTTGGTTAGCCTCCACGTTTCAGCCCCGTAGGTGAATACAGGTAAGACGCAACTGTTGTATACTTTCCTCTTTAGCGATACCGGTAAACTGCTAGTCATAATCTGTGAGTGCTTGCCAAATGCCCACCATCCCAATCTTATCCTTCTTGTTATTTCCTCTTCATGGTCCGGATCTGCGGTTACTACCTGTTCTAAGTAGACATATTCGCCTACTACTTACAGTACTTCGCTACCTAATGTAAACTGCTGTTGCTTTCCGAGGCTGTTGAACATTACCTTAGTCTTCTGTATATTGATTTTCAAGCCTACCTTTCTACTTTTCCTGTTTAGGTCACCAATATTTATTTGCAGTTCATCTCCCGAGTTGCTCAGCAAGGCAATGTCATTAGCAAATCGCAGATTACTGAGGTAGTCTCTATCTACCCTTATCCCTAACTGCTCCCATTCCAAGTCTCTGAATACTTCCTCTAAGCAAGCTGTGAATAGTACTGGGGAGATTGTGTCTCCTTGCCTAACACCTTTCTTTATGGGAATTTTGTTACTTTCTTTATGCAGAACTATAGTTGCTGTGCAGCCACTATATATATCTTCCAGCACTTTCACGTACGGCTCGTCTACCCCTTGATTTCGCAATGCCTGCATTGCCGCCGAGGATTCAACTGAGTCAAATGTTTTTTTTTTTGTAATCAATGAATGCTATGTATAAGGGCTGGTTATATTCCGAGCATTTTTCTATCACCTGATTGATGGTATGGATATGATCGATAGTAGAGTACCATTTCCGAAAACCTGCTTGATCCTTTGCTTGATTGCAGTCTAAGGTTGTCCTGGTTCTATTAGCGATTACCTTAGTAAATGCCTTATGCGTAACAGACAGTAAGCTCCCTATTGAAAATATCTATATATAGGACCTATTCATATGGGGTTATTGGACAAAGGAGTTGTGGGAGTGGTAGGAGTAAAAGGAGTAGTAGGAGTCGCAGGAGTCGCAGGAGTCGCAGGCTATGTGCGTTGTAGAATGTGGTCAGCGCCCCTCGTTGTAGGGAAAATGAGGATGCAGGCTAAAAAGACGTTCAGGTAAATAAAAAAATGCACGTAAGTAAAAAAAAATGAAAAAAATAACTATGCCGCACCAGGAATCGAACCTTGACCTCCGTATATCAGCCGTATACCAGCCCAGCGCGCTAACCACTACACCACGGCGACTTTTTTTTTTTTTTTCAGTAACAAAAAACCTTTATTTACACATATATGTACAAGGCTGCAACTCAATCTATAGCCGAGTGCATTGATTGCTTCTCGTGTTAACGTCGGCCATGGAAACGTGAGGGGAGATTGAGCACAATAGAGAATTATGTCGAGAGGTCTGGAAATAAAGGGCAGAAAAAATGTAACATATAAGCCTAAAATTCGCCATTGTAGGTCAAAAAGAACCCCCCCCCCCCCAAAAAAAAAAAAGAAAAAACACTTGGGCAACGCTGCGTGAAGCATCAGCGGCACCCAAACCGTTCGTACTGGCGTGTCTTGAAGACCATCACAGCGCGGCAGCCTCGCTGTAGTTCCTCCTGCAGGCTTTCGTCGGTGCCAGAGGACTCTAGTGCACTCACTGTCCACTCTGTTTTCTCCAATAGGTGCCGCCACGCTGGTTTCGGCCAACGCACACACTCCACCACATCCACGCGCGCACGCCAGAGGGCATGCAACGCAAGCACTATCACAATGTCTCGAAGCTCTGGACGATCACAAGACGCGTCGAGACACAAGAGCCCTGGCCATGTGACTTCCAAATCAGTGGCGAAAAATCCCCGTACTTCGTCCCAGAAGATGTGCGCCGTGTTGCATTCCATAAAGACATGTTGAGCGGTCTCCCGTCGACCACACAGGAGACAGTTTGCGCCCCATGGTAGGAAGAAACCCCGCTCTTCCTGACGCGCTTTCACGGGCAGAACTCCCGTGTGGAAACGGAAGAAGAAATCCTTGGAGCCTGTTGGAACGGGCAGCCTCCTGAGTCACTTGAGGACATCAGTCTTGCCCACCCCTATGGGTGGTTGTCGATATACTGGAGGTTGCAGAAATTGTGCCAGCAAGTCCCAGTAAAGCTTTCTCGGCTTTACTGCGAGCAGGTACTCCCACGAAAAAAGCCCTTGCAGCAGCGCCAGGGACTGCGCTACCTCTTTGTAGAAGGCTGTGGCTCTCATGCCGTGACCTATTGGCTTAGTTGTGGCCAACCAAGGGGCCAAGTGCGCCAAGCCTAGATACTGCGTGGCCGCGCGAAGAAAATTATCCTTTTGGCCTCGAAAGAAAATGAGCCTTTGGACTACAAGTTTAAGTTCTATGTTCACTAAGCCCAGTCCGCCTCGCTCCATGCTCCAGAAGAGATTGCTTCGGCGCATGGGCTCTGCCGTAGAGCGCCAGACGAAGACTGCCCATGATCTGTGTAGCCTGCCCACGGAGCCCCTGTCAATTGTGGTCACTCTGGCAGAGTATAGTACCGCCGGGTAAACCACCGCGTTGCATACGTAGGCTCTCGTGAACATGGCTATGTGTCTCGGCCGCCATGGGTCTAGCTTCCTTTCAGCGGCAACTAGTTTGGGTTGCCACCTGTTCATGATCGCTTTGCTAATATCTAGATTAACGCCTAGATATTCATCAATTTTTCCCGTCCATTCTACTCCAAAGAGTTGGCGGGGCTTCCCTCTCCAGTCTCCCAAAAATGCGCCTTGCGATTTTTTTAAATTTAGTTCGGCTCCAGAAAATCGACAGAAGGAGTTTGCCAATCGAATCACCTCCCCCACTTGTTGTTGGGATGTGCAAATGAAGGCTGCATCGTCCGCGTATGCGAGGACGCGCAGTTCTTGGCCGCCGAGATCTAGACCCTTGATGGTTTTAGACGCAAGTACCATGCGACATAGAGGTTCCAGATACAAGGCGAAGAGAACGGGCGACATCGGACACCCTTGTCGTACTGATCTATTCACCTGTATCGGCGCGCCTGGTATACCGTTAAGGACGATTGCAGTACTAATTTCAGTGTAACAAATTTTGAGCCAATCTATAATGTCGTCACCTACCTCGCACTGCTCAAGGAGAGAAAAGAGGAAAGCCCGGTCAACCTGATCAAACGCCTTCCTCAAATCGATCTGGAGAATGGCCAAAGGAAGGAGCCCTACATCCGCAGCCTCGCGGACCGTCCTCATGCGGTGTAAGTTGGTGTTTATGGAGCGCCCTTTGAAGCCGCATGTTTGATGCTCCCCCACCACGGTGCTGAGGGCGGTCTCGAGTCGACGAGCGAGAGCTCTAGCCAGAATCTTATAGTCCGTGGAAAGTAGACTGATTGGCCTGAAATCTGCTACGTCGGGGGTTGATTCGGGGGAAGGTTTCTTAGGAATCAGGACTAAATTACTGCGCCGCATAGAAGGAGGGAGAAGTTTTCGTTTCCTTATATCCTCGAACACCTCAGCTAGTATTGGGCTGAGTTCATTTCTAAAACATTGGTAAAATTCGGCTGTTATGCCGTTTGGTCCGGGTGATTTATTCTTAGGGAGTTTTGCGATTACGCGCTCTATCTCGTCCGCAGTCAATGAGGAGTTTGTTGCCTCCCTAATCTCCTGAGGAACTTTGGGCAGTTCGCTCAAGACTTCAGATGGCATGGGATCCAGCGGTTTTCCGGCCTGGAAAAGCTTGCGATAGTAGTCATCGAAGGCCTGCGCCACTTCACCATGCCCTCGCGCAGCGGTGCCGCTGTTAATAACCTCCCGTATAGTAACCCGTGCAGCCTGCTCCCGTTCAACGGCACAAAAGAGTTTTGATGGCTGCGCCTCGTACTGCACTCTTTGCTCCCGACTGCGGACGAGTGCGCCCCAATAACGCCGTTCTAGTTCTGATCGAAGTTCCTCTTTAACTTTCCGAATGTCATCAGAAAATTCTCCCGGCATCTCTTCGTTGGCCTCGACAAGGCCCTGAAGGGTGCCTGTGAGGTGCCGGATTTTAGCTTTGGCGAATGCGGCAATTTTTGTTCCGATCTCTGTGGCAATGGTTTTGACTTTTGTTTTAAATAACTCCCACTCTACTGCATTAACCGATCCAGACTTAAGCCTAGCAATATCTTTATTTACTTTATCCAAGAACTCTTCGTTGCAAAGAATAGTCGAGTTCATTATCCACCGTCTTTCCACTGTTTTTCCTGTTCGACATGTTAAGGCACCCAGCACGCACGAGACCAGGCCATGATCAGAGAAACACACAGGAGTGACGGTGTAGCTGCGGACGCGATGGAGCGCCTCACCGCAGACATAGATGCGATCGAGGCGAGCCTGCGCTGTGCCGCGCCAGCGGGTGTAGCGCGCAGTCGACCCCGTTCGTCCGAGCGCCACGTCCACCAGGTCAGAATCTCGCAGGACCTCTCTTAATACCCGCGCCGACGCATCCACACCGCATCCCCCGCCCGCTCTGTCACTTGTGCTGAGTATGCAGTTAAAATCGCCTCCGAAGTATAAGATTCCGGGGACAAGAAGAAAAGGACGGAGAGATCGAAAGAGCTCGGACCGTGCCGCTGTCTCATTTGGGGCGTAGACACACACAAAGCGAGTCAGCTCCCTCCCCACAAGGGCATCAACGAGACAAAAACGCCCGTCCGCTCCCAGCTCGCAGTCAACAATGGTGACGTTATCGTTTTTCCTAATGAGAATGGCGGTGCCTCCTGCTCTTGAAGTCGTGATTGTATGGAAACACCAGAATTTAGCTCCAAAGTAACGAACGAAGAATTTAGCATCATCCGCACTTGAAATTTTGGTCTCTTGTAAAAGAGCAACGTCTACACTGTTTTCATTAATTAAATCGAGAAGCCATCTTTTCCTTTTTGTTTTTATAAGGCTCACCACGTTAATGGTGGCCACTTTAAGCGACAGCTGGGAGGGATCCATTGTGGGGGGAAAGCTTACCGGACTGGTGGCATGCGACCCCCGCTACCACCTACCGAAGTTCCCCTCTCCACCTCGCAAGGGTGGCTGGCGGCTGCAAGGGCTTTCCTCGTCACGCGGCGGCCTTCTCTCTTCCCCTCCTTGACATTGGGCTCGTCAATGGCATCGGTGGGGTTGGTGTTGCTTTTCTCGGACCTGTCGTCTCTGCTTCTTTCCGCAGTTCGCCTTCCTTCCGTTGTCGTTCCCTCCGTGTTTCCCCCTTCCTCTCTCTCAAGTTGTCGGCGGTCCTGTTGTTTAGAGACCGGCTCATCTGATTCCGGTCCCTGAGGCCCCTCGACGTCGTTCGAGAGAGCTGCAGGTTCGTCAACCTCCCTGATCGCAGTGAGATCTGTGGTGCTGGGTTCGTCCAGCGTCTCGGTTTGCTCCTCCTGCTGCGCGGCGGCCGCTTCCGAGTTCCGCTGCTGCAGGCCCGACCATCAGGGAGAGAAGGAGACCCAGCTTCCCCGAGAGTTGGGATCGCCGCTTCTTGTGGGGAAAAAATGGAGGCTTCGGTAAAGGCAACCGCCGGACGTTCACTGTCTGGTGGCGATTCCACGGTAGTCGCGATTTTTTCCATGTCCTCTGCGTCCATGAAATCGTCCAATGGTTGCTTCGCAACCCCCCGCTTCGTTCTGGCTGCATAAGACTGCGTGCAGTCTTTCTCGCGGTGTCCGATGGAGCGACAGGCCTGACACCAGGGAGCCCTGCACTGCCTGCGTAGGTGTCCGGTCTGTCGACATCTCAAACAAAGCGGCGCTCTGCCGGGCACGGAGATCAGTACCGGGCAGCCGTAGATGGTCACCTGATGGGGTATTTCATCGAGGGATGTCGGTTCCCGTGGCGCGATCTGAACTATTCGCGTGCTTGAACCGATATGCTCCAGGCCCGGGCGGCGCCACTTTTCGCGTCGCACCCCTCCCACATCACCGAAGCGCTGAAAATGGTGTATTAGCACCTCGTCTGGGATTTGGGGCGGAATCCAGTGGACTTTCACATCCTTCTCCTGCTGATTCGGATTAATTACCAGACATTTCCTGTTCTTGACAAATATTTCGGCCTTTGCACCTAACACTTCCATGTCATGTGGAGTCTTGAAAGTGAGCATCCAAACATGTTTAAACTGGAATACTCCTAGATTCGTAACTGTCTTCAGGTCAATGGACTCCGATAGCGCCGCCGCGACGTCATCGATTTTATAGGGGCGCACAGATGGGTCACAGTGTAAGAAAACAGAGTTTTCACTCAGCTTGCCTGTTGGTAGCGTTGGCAGTAAAATCCTGTATTCCGGGACGAAGGCAGAACCATGGGGCGCCGGGGAAAACTGGTTTGGCGCGTCCGCGCCGGTCGCTCCAGAGGAGCCCGTTTTCTCCATGACCTCTCCCTCCGAGTGCGGCGGGGAAACTCACTACACCACGGCGACAGACGGTTTGTACGCTTATATTTGCCGTTTTCTATTGCGATTTTCTGTTTCGCACTTTGCATCTTTTTCTTAAGTGCGGTCGTCCTTCGACGATTGCCCTGTAAACGCGCTGAACCTTGTTCTTTTATATCAATACACATAGGCAATATCATCTATCATTCAAACGTATCAGTGTTTTGCACGTGCACCTAAAAATATGCGAATATGTTACGTACTGGCTATTTTTTCGCCGTGTTAGAGCGCATTTTTCTTTCTACTACAGAGATATATCGTACGGATCCGCTTGTCATATATATGACCGTTTAACTTCCCATGCTGCCAGCGGAGCAGACGCGGCCGTATTTTACTTCCCATCACTCCTTTTGAATATGCAAACCCTTACATAAGCATCGCTGTTGATATGCAGCTATCAATGAATGGTTCGGTAGGCGGCGACGTGTGTTTTGAGTTATGCTCGAACATACTTATGTTCATATGGAAAGGCGAATTTATTCCCTGCACTTCCGTATTGCAGACTCGTCATCAGTTACAGATATGAACGTGCGTCATAAGGGCGGAAGACGTGCAGTGATTGTTGATTGTAATTACCGCATGCGCTCTCAGCAGCGCATGCAGAAATTGAAATGCAAAACAAACTTTCATGTTCATTTCATTAAAATTTGAAAAAGGCTTTCTTGTTTTTAATTCTTGATTGAATTTAGCGGGGACACCGCATGCGTATATCAAACTTTGCCTTTTCAAACTTGCATAAACATATCCTGATTAAGGAGCCCATCCAACTCCTGTATTATGGTACACAGGACCTATTCACAACTCCGATAACTCCTAATATATATCCCACATGTGATATACAGGAGATAAAGGAGTCTCAAAAGGAGTAACAGGACCTATATGCATATTGTCGTAAGCGCTGCCGGCGTGAAGCCCGACCCTGACAAGCTTACTGCTGTTGCGAAATTTCCGATTCCACGTGACAAGAAAGCTGTTCGCAGATTTCTCGGCTTGTGCAGTTATTACCGCCGTTTTATCGATAACTTCGCTGATCTTGCTGAACCGCTGACTCGGCTCACCCGGGGAGACACCCCTTTTGTTTGGAGTCACGAGCAAAAAGCTGCTTTTACCGAGTTGCGTCTCCGTCTCCAATCGCCGCCTATTCTAGCCCATTTCGATGAGCACGGTGAAACAGAAATCCACACTGACGCCAGTAACATTGGCCTTGGGGCGGTTCTCGTGTAACGTCAAGAGGGTGTGGAACGAGTCGTCGCCTATGCCAGCCGTGCTTTATCCCGCGCCGAGATGAACTATTCAACTACTGAGAAGGAATGCCTCGCCATAATTTGGGCGGCTGCAAAATTTCGCCCCTACCTTTATGGTCGCCCATTTAAAGTGGTCACTGACCACCATTCCTCGTATTGGCTGGCCAACCTGCGTGACCCATGCGGCCGCCTGGCGCGATGGAGCCTTCGTCTACAGGAGTTTGACCTTACTATAGTCTACAAGTCCGGACATAAACATGAAGATGCTGACGCGCTCTCTCGTGCGCCCGTCGAGCTCGCTTCACCACATACGGGTGACTCTGGCAGTTTTCTCGGAGCTGTTGATGCTTCAGATATGTCTCATCAGCAGCGTGCTGATCCAGAGTTACGAGCCCTGATCGATTATTTAGAAGGTCAGCCAGCCACAATACCTAAGTGCTTTTCTCGGAGCCTCTCAACTTTCTGCCTGAGAAGTGGTGTACTCTATAAGCACAGCTCTAGATCCGATTCGAGAACCTACCTCCTCCTGGTACTCGCAGCTCTGCGAGAGGAAACCCTTTCCGCGTGCCACGATGAACCAACTTCTGGCCACTTGGGCTATACTCGCACACTTGCTAGAATACGAAAAACATTCTACTGGCCTACCCTTGCAACTGTCGTTAAGCGCTATGTTAAGAGCTGTCGGCAATGTCAGCGTCGGAAGGTTCCGCAATCAAAGCCTGCAGGCCTTCTCGTGCCCATAATACCACCACGCGCACCGTTTGATCAAGTCGGCATGGACCTTCTCGGTTCTTTCCCTCGATCCTCCGGGGGCAACCGCTGGATAATCATCGCCACAGACTACCTGACTCGATATGCCGAGATCAAAGCGTTACCTAGTGGTACAACATCGGAGGTTGCCCATTTCTTTGTACACCAGATCATGCTGCGGCACGGTGCTCCGACCTGTATTATTACTGACAGAAGGACTGCCTTTACTTCACAAATGATGGCCGAAGTTTTTAATCTCAGCGGTACGGCGCATCGAAAAGCTACTGCTTACCATCCGCAGACCAATGGGCTGACTGAAAGGCTTATTAAGACCGTTGCGGACATGCTGGCGATGTATGTCGACACCCAGCACAAGACTTGGGATGCTATCCTACCATATGTGACATTCGCGTACAATACGGCAGTCCAAGAGACGACATCCTTGACGCCGTTTCGCCTAGTTTACGGCAGAGAGGTTCGGACGATGCTGGACGCAATGCTCCCTTGCGAAACAGATACCGAGCTTTCTACTGACGCCGAACACTTTGCCCAACATGCTGAGCAAGCACGCCAACTAGCACGCGTCCACATCGCCCAGCAACAGGACAAGGATTCACGCCGGTACAACCTCCGCCACAAACAAGCTTCCTACAACACCGGGGACCAGGTGTGGGTGTGGACTCCTGTTCGACGCCGTGGCCTATCAGAAAAGCTGATTTGCCGTTACTTCGGACCATATAAAGTCTTGCGGCGCCTCAGCGACGTTAACTATGAGGTCCTCCCAGACGGCCCAGAGCAGAGAGGCCGTCGGCTACCTCGTCCAGAGACAGTTCATGTCCTACGCATGAAGCCGTATTTTACGCGGTAACTGAAAGACGGCATCTGCAAACTTTTTTTTTTCGTTTGCTTTTGTCCACCTGTGTGCACGTGTGCCGTGTGCGTCACGCTTAAGGAGGGAGGAATGCCAGGGGGCGCTCGCAGCGAAAGACATTGAAGTGGCGCTCGGAGAAAAAGGACGAAGTGAATCGGCTCCGGACTAGAAGGACGTATTTAAAGCTTGGACCTTATAATTCCACCTGCACCGGTTCTGATAGCCTAGCCCTAGTCGCCAATATCGCGACAATATCCTGCACGTCCTCCTACTAGTCCTGAATGCGTCTTTGTGGGTCCTTTATGCCCCATTTCGGCTCCTGCATACTCCCATATTATTTCATACAGGATCTATTAAAACCGCAAATAGGTTTTTTCAATAGGGCTGATTGGTCTGTAATTTTTAAAGTCCTTAGAGTCCCCTTTCCTATGAATGAGGGTAATGTTTGCATTCTTCCATGGTTCCGGTACCGTCGATGACACCAGGCACTGCGTATACCGGGTGGCCAGCTTTTCTAACACGATATCCCCCCGTCCTTCAGCAAATCTGTGGTTATCTGATCCTATCCAGCTGATTTCCCCTTTTTCATATATTGTGTGTATATTACTGGTGTTTAAGCAAAGCTACCAAAAAAGACGTTGTCCTTGACCGTGCATTGATGACACCATAGACCGTCTGCGCCGCGCACAATACTTCTGATCGGTCGATTTACGCAGTGGTTATTGGCAGATAGAGGTGGACGAACGCGTCCGGGAGAAGACTACCTTTGTTACTCCCGAAAGTTTGTACAGTTCAGAGTTCTCCCTTTCGACCTATAGTCGGCTCCTGCGACATTCCAGTGGATGATGGACACTGCATTTTGATCTGAAATGGCAGTCCTGCCTGTTGTGCCTGAGTGACGTTATTTTCTCTGATACACCCTGGGAACACCTGAGGCGCCTGCGCGCCGTTTTAGAAGCCACTCGTTCAGCCGGTCTGTTCTTGAATCCAGAAAAGTGTCATTTCTCTTTCTAAAATCTGAAGTGTCTGGGCTACATTTTGGTTGCAAGAGCTTTAGCCCACGCCCCAACAAGACAGTCCCCTCCGTCGCTGTTTACCCCATCCCAACCGAAAAGATAAGCGTATGTCGTTTTCTGAGTCTTTGTGCCTACCATCGGCGTTTTGAAGCGAAATGCTTCACTAGGCTAGTCAACTACGAGTTTCGCGTCTACTCTGTCGTCAGAAAAAGCCACAGTTGCGCACGCGCAAACCACGTGACGTCATAGGAGAAGAAGAAGAACGATGCACTGCGCTAGGTTTTCAAGCCATCGGCGTGGCACCGTGATATCGTATGCCGGCAAAGAGAAGAAGAATGACAGGAGGCGAGACGTCGGGTGCTGCTGATCAGGCCGAAGCCACTGCTGCCCGGCGGAATGAAAACAAGAGTCGGCGGCGGGCCGAGGCAAGTAACGAACAGCGGGCCGAGTGGTTGGAAAAGAGACGTATGAGTGACTCAGCAAGACGGGCGGTGTTACTCCTGAGAAGAACACTGAATGTAACGATGAGGTTAACCGTTCACGAAAGGTGGACCATGATATTCGGGTGAGTGAGCTTGGCTATGCTACTCGTGAGTTTCGATCAGCCTCGCTTCCCAGATAATCCATTTGAAAGTGTGTGTAGTGGGCCAACTACGCCAAGGAACCACAAGCTAAGCCATGGCATCGCAGAACCTTTTCGCTTCTGCTATCCAAGCTTAACCAAGATATGCCACCGGCAATTTTTTTTTGAGGACCTTGCGGACAGCTCAGTTCCTAACTCGCCTCAGAAAAGACAACGAACCATTCTGCTTGAGCCAAGATTAACAACTGTGTTTTGGGGAACTACGAGCTCATTTACAAAGTGCGTCTATACTTGGCCACTTCGACGAAGAAGCCAACATCGAACTGCACACAGACGCAAGTAACGCCGGCCTTGGAGTAGTCCTTGTACGATGGCAGGATGGTGTTGGACGTGTAATTGCATACGAACGATGCACGTTATCAAGGTCAGAAGTGAACTACTCTACTACCTAAAAGGAGTGTCTAGCTATTTTGTGGGCAGTGACAAAATTTTGCCCCTGCTTGTATGGCCGGCCTTTACGAGTAGTGAGTGATCACCACTCTTTCTGTTGACGAGCCTCCAAGATCTATCAAGGCGGCTAGCAGGCTGGAGCTTTTGACTTCATGAATTTGATGTAACCGCCATCGACAAATCAGGCAAGAAGCCCGGTGATGCAGACTGTTTGTCTCATACGCCTCTTCAGCTTAAGAACACTGAGTTCGAAGGCTATTCTCTTGGCGCTATATCCACGGACACTGTGGCTCAACAACAAAGCGACGACCTTGAACTACGGCCTCTCATTAAATACCTGGAAAAAAATAATTAGACTCCACCGCAACTCTCGCGCGGATTGTCATCGTCCTGTTTTCGAGACAGCATCCTCTGCAAGAACTACGGGCCGATGGAAGCATTTTAACTTCTCGTCGTACCTAAGGCTTTTTCCGACAAAGCCCTGTAGGCGTCCAACAACGACCCTTCTTCTTGTCACCTGGGTCTTTCACGAATGTTGGCACGTATACACCAATAGTATTATTGGTCTAGCTCACTGCAGTGGTCAAGCGCTATGTCAAAGTTTGCCGGGAGTGCCAACGTCGAAGGACGCGTTGACTAAGCCGGCCGGACTACTACAACCTAATGATCGACCACAAGTCCCGTTTCATAAAGTTGGCGTGAATTTACGCGTCCCGATTCCATAGTACTGGCTCGGTGACCGGTACATTGTGGTCGCACGGACTATCTCTGCCGATACTGTGAAACGAAAGCTCTTCCTCGTGGAACCGCTGCTGAAGTTGCGACCTTTTTCATGCAGAGCATTGTACTTCGTCGTGGTGCACCCGCAATCGTTATAATTGACAAGTGATTGGCTTTCACCTCGGCGCTCATACAGGAGGTTATGTGACCCAGTGGCACAAGTCACCGGAGAACAACCACTTAACACCCGCAAACAAATGGACTCCCCGAATGGGTAAAGAAGACAATCGCGGATATGATTTCAATGTACGTCGACGCGGACCATCGCAACTGGGACGCAAAGCTTCCCTGTGTCACCTTCACGTATAATACTGGACCGCAAGAAACGACGCACTTCAGTCCGTTTCGTTTAGTCCACGGTCACGAAGCCATGACTAGGCTGGATGCAATGCTGCTTCTTGATAGAGTTAACCCCACAGCCATGGGTGCTGATGAATTCGTTCTGTATGCCGAGACCGCTCGCCAACTTGTTCGACAGCGTATCCAGTGCCAGCAAGAAAAATACGATCACATGTATAGTCTACGCCACAGAAAAGCGCATTACGAGCCCGGAGAACAACTTTGGGTGTGGAGCCAAATCTGTATGAGAGGGTAGTCTGAAAAGCTGCTTCATAGATAATTTGACCCGTATACGGTGGTGCTCCAACTCAGGGAAGTGAACTATGAATTTCTTCCCCAGAGAACTGTTCGTTCCTCTCGACGACTGACATCCGAAGTGTTACACGTCGCTCGAATGAAGCCTTCCCACGCTCGTTAGCCGCTTTCAGTATCTGTAGATCCTAACCACCCGACACTACCGATGTTCCTTGTTGCTCGGCTCCCCAACGGTTTGCGCCGAGGCCGGCGCTTTTAAAAGAAGGAGAGTAATGTCGCATTCCTATCCGCTCTTGTGGTGCCATCATGCGGCCGGACTGCAATATCCGACGTTTTAGGGGGCCGTAGCCATGGTAGTGACCTTGACGTTCTTCAACTTCCTCTTTTGAGCTCCCCGGAAGCTTTATTTGCCGCCTCCCAGTGACTAAACCTACCTTTTGACCTACGTTGGCTGCTCTGGCTGTTTGACGGGGACAATATGTAAGAACTTGCGCCTGTTTTTATTGAAGGAACTTTTCAACTAAGTTGCCTATATAATCTTAGGCTTGCACATAAGCACAAATGAAAAATATATCACGATCACTTTTTGGATTATTTTCTTCAAACCAAAGTCCTTTCTCTATTTGATGTCGTCAAAAGAAAGGCACTTGTTAGGCAGAGGTTGAAAACATTCGACAAAGAAAGCACGAGATATACCGAGGCAAAAACAAAAGTGCTTGTCTTGAAAATATGCAGTTGTCGCCTTTATAATTGATCGCACTCCTGGCGCATTTCTCGCGTGCATTCATTTGCTAATTTTTATACTTTCAATTCTATTTGTAACGATATTGTGGGGTATGCCAGATAGGAAAGCGAGGTGCGATCCAATTGAGAGAAATTCTTTCTTTTGATAACGGTTTGAAGTTACACTAGAGTCAAGGAAAGCAATCGTTTATACATAAGGAATTTCGGCAAAACAAAGGACAATTTTATTAACACATTAGTTTGTGTCGAGAAATTTCAAGCGCTGTTTTGATGTCAAAAGGAGAAATATAATGGTCATGTTGCTTCTTCGTCTCGCGAGAATGGTATCTAGAAATGTACAAAATTTAATCGACGTTGAACAATACTGTCGTCAGTAGTACAAGCCTTCAGTTCATTATCACTCTTATTGATCATACCTGGGTCCACCAAATGACAAAAAGTGTAGGCTATTCCAGCACTTAAACCCTTACCATAAAAAAGGCTTCTTAAAGAGGTATGCTCATCTGCTTTCGAGGCTAGCAGCTGACGGATGAAGCTGAATGAAAAAGGGAGGCGGAAAGTAATAGAAAAAATATTTATCTGCGTTCATGGTATAGAAGTGCAAGATATAGTTACCTGAGAGTAGTAGAGATTCATATGTCGGGCTTGGTACTTGCCGTACGGGGTCTTACCCTAATTTTCGTGTGCGTCATTCGTGGCCCTGTGATGGGATGTAGTCCAACTGTACTGGGGTTGTGTGTGTGATGAAGGCGTTAGAGAGGTATTTTAATAGAAGTGCGCCCTCATACGCGCCGATGTGTTTAAGGCGTCAATTGTAGAGAATAGCGAAGTGGTGGCTTGACGTTTTAGAGGTCAAATGCCTGCAAATGTGAGATCAGGCTCATGCATGTCTGAGCTCCGATGAATGCAGCATTGCCTAATGTTTTTTCTCTGAAAGTGTCAAAGTGTTCCCCAACGCAGCGTGATTATTGTTTTTGCACGCATTAAGGGGTCACATGAAATTCTTGGTGGAGAGGAATGAAGATGCCTGGACACTGTGTGGAAGGAAAGCGAAAGCGACACTGGTGGTATTTCTTGGGTTTTAGACTTTCGTTCTCTTTGAATGCGTTGTAGCGGGCGCGTCGCTACACATATCGGAGATCGGAGTTCTCTCGTTGACAGCAAGTGAAGAATAAAAGTTGGCCCACAGTGACAGCGAGGAACTTAGATTTGTTGCTGGGCAGTGAAGTGGAGCCTGCGCAGTCATATTCGTGTTTGAGAAAACAATTTAAGGCGAGGACGCGCTAATAAGATACCCTCACGCGGATGTTCACGTGTGTACCGTTGCACTGCTTTACCACACGTTTTGGTAGCTGCATTCAAACGTCGCCAAGATAGCTTTCAGATATTTGTTTTAGTGCGTTCTAGCTTCGACATGAAAGGCATACGCACCGTGAGCGCCGCTCATACGCCGTGAGCTGCCTTCCGCCTTTGTCCGATTCTACGACCATTGTAAGCGGTGGCTCTACAGTTTCGCCGGCAAAATAGTAAGAAGCATGAGGGCATGCGCGCGCTCGAAACTGGTAAAAACGTTTAATCTCTGCTTTGGTTATGGCAACTACAGCCAGCTGGCACCACTGCGTACAAGTTGTGAGGGTGGTGGCTGAGTGTAATTTTGCAGCAAGAGCTGCATTGGTCACAGTCTCACCATTTCGCCGTGCCTGTTCATCAGAAGAAAAAGAAAAGAAGGAAAAGGAAAAGAAAAAGAGAAGAAAGAGGAAAAGAAAAAGTAAAAGAAAAAGTAAAAGAAGAAGAAAAAGAAAAATAACGAGAAAAAGAAAACGAAAAGTAGAAGAAAAAAAAAGAAGAATACAGATAACTCGATAGTTGGTAGAGGCGAATGACAACAGCGAGTTGCTAAGGCAGACGCTTTGTTCGAACGTTGTAGCAGTGGTGTGCCCCTGAGTTCGACGTAGAGACGGTGTCATACCACTAAAGTCTTCTACACCCGAATGAGAATGGTCAAAGACGAGAGGCAACGGTTGCTCATATGTGAAGTGATTCCTCCATGGCATAAACAACCTTGAAACCATAGAGTAAACTACTACGTACTAAAGCCATGTCTTTACTTTCAAGCCGAACCTAAGCCTAGCCATACAGATTAATCTCGCGTAACTCCAGATTTAACCACTAACTAAACCAAAGATAAGTTTTTTTTGTTTGTTTTCACTCTTTATTTGAGAGCGTATGTCGAGAGCAACGTGTCTTCAGCATGTACGACTTCGGGAAAGGCACAGTGTGGTGGCAAGGAAATGCGCTTTGGTACACAATGGGACGTCGGCCTCACCGGGGTGAGATACAGTGAGGCAAAATGTTGAACAAGTAAAGGCGTTTTGAAAGAGTGGCTTCAGTTGCAGACTGAACTAGTGTACCCTACCATTTGCACCTCTGCAATAAAGTATTTATTGTGTTCTACGTTGTACAATCCGTTTCCTTCAATGTGCCACTGTATGAGTGAACCATCGGAAACCTAGTCTAAAGCACAGATAAACACAATCGATCACACGAAGATCGCGAATCATTACTACCGGAATTCTTAATGCCCAAAATAATCTTCGTAATGTCCATGGACAAGGGATCATCCAATATGTCAGAGACCTGATAAGGCCATGATGCCACCGCTCTCGGAGAGGGAAGTCACTGCGAATAAGTGCATGGCCGCGAAAAAGAAGACAAACTTCAAAGAATATTTTTCCGTTTCGTGAAACAAACTAACCTATCCCCTTGCTGGAAAATCATGGAAAACCAGGATAGAAATGATCAGATTTTTCGTTCAAGAAAACTTCACAACGAAAAGCTATCTACAGTCAGAGGCAAAAGCATGGACCAAGAAGAAATGGCGAAAGATCTGCA
>JAJIZL010030776.1:0-19553 GCA_023969395.1 Amblyomma maculatum
ACATGAAGGAAAGAAGCCAACAGTCGGCGAGGCCAAGGAAAGCGTTGGGGATGGTACTTTATGTCTTTTTTTATTTTAAAGTTTACTTGGATAAGCACTGAAATTAGCAATGTAATCTGTTTAGGGGAAAGATAATTAAACACAAAGTAGAAGAAAAAACAACGTGCCGATGGTGGGAACCGAACCCACGACCTCCGAATATCGCGTCCGGTGCTCTTCCAACTGAGCTACATCGGCCGCTGTCTCCCCTGCTACTTGCTTGGGTATTTATGTTGTCTGTATACGTACCTTGAGAGTGTTCACCAGCGCCACCCTCAGCCATAGCGGCGAACGTGGAACGTCCTTTGTTACCGCCAGCGTCACGTAGAACGTGATCAAGAGCGAGGGCGACAGCTGTGCTAGAACCCTCTTACGCTACCTATGGCTTCAAGACTGCCTTGAAGCCATAGGTAGCGTACCTCAAACTCATACTTTGAGTTTGAGGTGAGGTTGAGTTAGGTCCGTGGTGGCATCAAAAAAATTGAGGCGAGGTCACCTGGTCAAACCACAACCTCAAAACGTGAGATTGAGTGAGGTCAGGAAATTTTATTGAGGTTGGGGTGAGGTTGCACTTTTTGAGGTCAAATGCCCACCTCTGCTTACGAGAATATTAACTTCATACTTGATCGTGGCAATGAGGCTGACTGTATTTATTTAGACTTCCGCAAAGCATTTGACACAGTGTCGCACAACTTGCTTCTTTACAAATTAAGTATGCTTAATATTGACCACAATGTACTGAAATGGATCGAGAGCTTTTTGTCTAACCGATTACATCATGTACACGCTAACGGCTTTAACTCTTCATATATTTCTGTTATCTCCGGCGTACTGCAAGGTTCCGTCATCGGTCCTATGTTATTCCTTGTATATATATTGTAACGACCTGCCTAACAACGTAACATCTTCAGTAGGACCCTTTGCGGACGATTGTGTTGTTTACCCAGAAATAAAGAATACTAATGACGTTGCATTACTCCAGGCAGACCTAACCACTATCTCCAAATGGTGCTCACAATGGCAAATGACGCTTAACACGATTAAATGTAAATTAGTGCGCTTTACCCATCGCAAAATTCAAATCCCCTTGCTTACACTATTTCTACTTCCCGGCGTCATTCTGACATCATATCTGACTTGGAAACCACACACCAACCGCCAACCGCATGCTCGGTTACCTTAAACGCAACTTTTACTTAGCACCAGCCCCTGTCAGGGTTCTTAAAACAAGAATATGCGAACTCTGTATGGGATGCTTTCACTAACACGCTTATTGACGCCTTTTAGAAGGTGTGCAAAATAGAGCAGCACGTTTTATTTCACGTAACTATGATCGCTCTTCCAGCGTTACAGAAATCAAAAATAGCATGTCATTAACCCCTCTTGCTCTGCGCAGAAAAGTGTCACGTCTGTGCATATATATTTTTTAAATTACATGAATTTCACTCTTAAAGACGCATTGATCACTACGCCAACATGTGCATCATCCCGCATCGATCACTCACGGAAAGTTCCTCGTTGCCGTACAACATCCTGCATAAATTATTTCATTCTGAAAACATAGTCGGAGTGGAGCCACCTACCACGAGATATGGTAGCAGCAAATGACGCTGATGAGTTTAAGACCAAATTATCATTATATCACCGTCTACCATAGCCTCATTTGTTTCGCTTCTTTTCTAGTATTGTGTATTCAGCTCTGTTCCCTTGTTGTGGGTTTCGTTTATAGCCTTCTGCCATCATACCCAGTTCCTTGCTCAATGTTTCTACCAATATGTTTGTGTTTATTGGCATCTTTTTTCGACTTGTTTTGTGAATTTATTTGTTTGTCATTTTATTCTTCTTAATTACTGTATTGCATCACTTTTTTGAAACGTGTATTTTCTTGCAGCCAGTATGTTTTTGTTTTTTTCGCAATCATTATTATAAATTTTTGTAGACACGTGTATGTATCCATTACCTTCGTTTTTATCAGTTTGATTTTACATTTGTGTACCACTCCCCTCAATAATGCCCTGGGGGCCATGAGGGCCGGTATTGAAAATAAATAAATTTATTAATTAATTACCCACAAAAAGAGGAGGCCGGATACGCGCGGACTACAGGGTTGCGTTGGGAAGTCGTTTTCGTTTTCCTATCGTACTCACGAGGAGGGAGCGATGACCTGTCTGCCTCAAACGGCTCAGGCGGGCGCCGCCGTTCGCCACTTCGAAAAGTGCAATGGCTTAATTGCGTCTAATTTGTTGGTTGCCACTGTGAAATAAAAAGGGAAGATTCAGTTCCGCATCACACGCAGGGGACACGTGGATGACAACCGGGATGAGGCGTGATTGCTTTCTCTATCCCTCCCCAGGTTCAACGTTCCGCGGCTAGCAAGAGAGCGATCGCCTGAATTGTCGCTTCTGGAGTTCGCTGCTAAGAAAGACAGAAGACTCAGGCCCATTTCCAGAGCAGGCGACACTCGAAGAATTCTTGTGATAGGATGCTTCTTCAATTATGGGGCGTCTTTCGTGACAAAAGCAGCACAATTTGCTACCCAGTAAGAGGGCAGCGGCCCAACATACCCTGTCTCTGTCAACTGCCACTTTATTTCTGCCCCTGCAGCTTCGGGCCTCCGAGAGCGATGGCAATGCCGTGACCGCAGCGTCCAAATATTTTCCTTCATATTTAATTATTGTCTAAAACAACGTAATCATGAAGACCTGTTTCTTTTTTTTTTTTTTTTTTCTCGCGTGCTATCCGCGCTGTTCAAGTCAGCCCACTGCGATTTAGTCAGGCCCTCAGCCGGCACTGCTACTCTCGTAACCTCGTAAGCCTGAATACATTGTCTAGGGCCGCCCAGCCGAGGAATCTCACTATCGTTAAAAGTCACGTTGACTGTCTGAATCTCGCCCGCACTCGTTTCACGAGGTTGTGCTGATATATGATGATCTCCCTGCGCCTTCGTTTCCTCTCGATGACGTAGTTCGTCTCTGGAAGCTTTTTGACCACTCTGAACGGCCGATCCCACTGAACCTCGAGCTTATTCGTTCGCGATGGACACTTGATCCCCTTCTTGACACGACTGAAACTTCGCATTTCGGTAGTAGTAACTTTTCGCCATAGTTCGTGCCTCTTTCATGCTGGCTTCTGCGATTTCTCGGCAGCGGTGAAGCCTTCCTGGAAGTCTAGTATGTACTCTACTACTGTTGGGTTTGTACTTTGGCTGCCATGATTCCCTTAACAGTCGTAACGGTTAGCGTAGGTTCCGCCCGTACACGAGCTCTGCCAGGCTGAATCCGGTAGCCTCATAAGTGCCTGTCCAGAAAGCGAATAGCAAATCGGCGTTTACTCTCAAAGATCAGAGCGCTCATTATGCGCTTCATTACCGAGTGGCACCTTTCAACGCTTTGACTGCGGGTGATAAACAGAGCTCTGAATTAGTTCAACAAGAGGGCTTTGTCGGGCTGGTTGGTTCATGTTGAAACGGTGCGTTAATGATAGACGGTGGAATGATGGACGGTGCGTTAATGATAGACTGCGCGAACACGCCAAACACATAGAAAACCAGTCATGCCGAAATAACATATAGTCACGCATTCCATCGCTTGCAAGGACTGTGAGGCGTGTTTGAACCAAACCACAATTATCGCCAAATATAAAGATTTGACCTCACGCCTCATATCTGAGGCTTTTCACATTCACGAACTTGGTGACACGTGTGTCAGCCAACCGTCCGTTGCTCTATTCCCACAAGAGCTCACGTATCTCAATCGCGGATGGTTTTGATCATTGCTATGTGATATCAGGACCATGATTGTGTCGCAAATTGATTTTTCTTATGCGCTTTCTGCTATATATTGCTCCTTGTGTCGCAATAAACCATTTGGTTGTTAGTCAGCTCATGTGTCTGTCTCGTCTTCCTACACGTCCCGTCCGTTTGAGCTGTTCCTTCCATCCATCCGAATTAGTTTCACGCCGCATCTTTCCAGGAAACCTGAAGTAAAAACACTCGTCGTTCCCTGATCGCACTCGATCTCCTGCGGAAATCTTGCCCTCGAGAAAATGGGCAGAGTTGCGTTGACTACAACTCTGCTCTTTAATGGGGATAGCCTTCGAAAACTTTGGGGTCGGACAAACCGCGGTCAACAAACACCTGTGCCCTGATCATCGTCAATGGCAATGGTCCCCGGGACGATATCTATTACTAGCCAACGAAAAGGTGCCGAAACCATGCGGTACTACATTTAGCAGGGCCTTGGTCTTACGTGCGGTTTCCCCACTTGGCAATTATCACATGCCCTTACATATAGTTTCCAACATCCTTGAAACAATTAACCAGACCAATAAAATTCATATAGCAACCAGTTTTTCGTTTTACGGACTTCCAAATATTTCGACCATCCCGCTCCATGACAAAGGGTCAAAATGTCGCCCCGGTGACTTCGCTGGCACTACCAGCTAGTCAAAGACGAGGCCTTTGGCGCAACTGTAGTGTCGATGCAATATTTCATTTTATACAGGGAACTTCACATTCCTACGAGCGACTCCTTTGTTGGCTGTGTCCCACACATCTTTGAGACTTTCATCTGCTCTCTGCTCCTTATAGTAAGGGTGTCTCTGGTCACCCTTCCGAGATCGAGCGCCTCTGACGACGGAAGCACAAACAACCCCTCACAATCGCTATCCTCACTTTCCGATTGCCCTATATTGCCTGAACTAGCTCCAGTCTCTCATCAGAATGCAATGGGGCCGGCTGGCTTTCAATTTCATTGAACTGCCTGTCTTTCACCCCCTCACCGCTCTCTGGTTCATCGCACATCTGCAAGGTCGGAGGCTGTGCACGCGCGTCATCTCGCTCCTCCTGTCTTTTGAGTCAGTCTCTTCTAGCGTGGCAGCAAGAGAGCGCTCCTTAGTGAGCGGCTTAAAAGCCTTTCCTTGAGCTCTGAGAAGCTGGTCCGTTCGGTTAGAAAACAAGTTGGGGTACTGCGGTGGCCAAATGCTTGAAACTGCTGCCGCAGTACTAACTTTACCGAACGGCTCAGTAATACCACTTCCGACACTGGAAGGCAAACATTAGATTCCTCCAGAATCACTTTTATCCCTGCACATTTCCCGCTGTAGGGCTTTTCTTGCACGTAATCAGGATGCACAATGTCCAATGTTGTCCCACTGTCCCTGAACACCAGGTATTTTTTTCCCGTTGACAGTCAAACTATAACAAATAAGGACTGAGCTCAGTTCCTCATTCATCGCCGAATCGCAAACATATGCTAATATAACTTTCCGTTTTCGACATCCCGAAGTGATGCGCCCAGATTCTTGGCAGTTATAGCAGATTGGCAGTTTTTCGCTCATCAGAATACTTCTGTGACCGCCGCCGGTCATGAGTTCCTCTTTTTTTTTTTTTTTTTCAGGCTCACTTTCCGTCTTGTCAACGCTACTAAGCTTTTTCAGCGTCCGTTGTCCCATATTTCTCAGCTTAAGTCCCGAACTCCACTGGCGCTTTCCCAGTCCTGGGTCTGCCAAGCTATTTCCCTTTAGGCTTGGAAAGCTCCTCTCCGGCTGAAGACTTCCGCAAGTTCTGCCGTTGTCTGCACCGAGCTGACAGTCAATCTATCCTGAATCCAAAGTTTCGTCGCCTCTGCAAATTTGGAAATAAATTGCTCAATAGCAATGATTTCTAGGAATTTGCTGTACTCTTCATTGGTATTCGCGCCTTTCATTAACTCAGTCAAGTTCGCCTTTAACTAAAATGCTTCTTGTCTCAGCTCCAAACGCCTGAATGCTTCTGCCGATAAGCAAAACTTCTCGAGTAGCCTCTGTTTTACTTTATCATAACTTTCGGCATCCTCGGCAGATAGTATGGCGATCACATCCGCTGCCTCCCAAGACAGCTCAGCAAGCTTCGCGGACAAGAGGTGCGACTAAACTGTGCTTTTCCGCACGTTCTTTCGAAATTCACACGATAGAGGCCTTTGTCTTGCCCAACTATGAATGGCTGCAATAGTTTCGATAGATCATACAGATCTTGTCGGACCGCTACCCCTACTCCTTGAACAACGCTCGATTTTGAGCTCAACTTGCAGGCGGAGTTTCTCAACTTCAAGCTCTAATTGTTTTTTCTCTTCCGCCTAAGATCTTTCAATCTCCGTCCATGTCTTTTCCACTGTCGGCATTCAAATTTTCTATGGTCACGATGACTTCATATTTTGTCATTTCGGGGCCAATCTTCGTGCCACCCTTTCCCCAGTCCTCTCCTCACTGACGAGCTGAGACTTGAGCAGTTTTCTTTTCTTTTTTTTTTTCAATCCATGACAGCAGTGTGAAAGTACCGTGGCCTCCACCCAGAAGTAGTTTAATTTACGCTTCTGCGGCTTGCCTCCCCAGGAAGAAGATTCCACCTCTATCTTATCAGTCCGGGAACTGAAAATCAATGCCAGCACTCAACAGCCTGCAGCTGCCAATCTCCGTGATTCTGTTCTCCATCAGTCAGTGATGTTCGATCCCGCCAAGCTGTCAATCGGTTGTCGCGACGCCGGACGCACATGGGCGAAGCCAAGGGATGACCAGCAAGGCGTTGAGGAATCGCGGAGCTTTCACTCGAGCAGAGTGCAAATAATTTATTCACATCTTCACATGTTGGAGAACTTAGAATGCCCTCTCCCGATGCTAAGAAACCAGTTTCCAAGCTGTGTGGTATCCCTATGTCCCTAGGCAGGGACATAGGGATACCACACAGCTTGACGAATACCCCACAGTGGGGCGGAGCTCTGCGTGTATCCCTATATCTCTAGGTAGGGATATAGGGATACACACAGAGCCCCGCGCCCCGTACATTCTTTCACGTACATCCGTACACGCTGACACACACATCGCCAGCTCACAGGACCACCGTCGTTCACTCCGACTGGATGAGCATCGTGTTGCCTGTGTTTTTGTTCGCCCGGTCCGGCGCCTTGTAGGTCTCCCCCTTCGCGGATTATGCTCCAGCCAACGGGCGAGACCTCGCGCGAAGCCGTCCATGGCTTCTCCTTCTATTCAGCGGCATCGGTTCCAAACGCCTGACCCAGCGCGGAGGCGACGACAATTTCTTGCTCCGCCGCCGTCCCTCGGTAGGTCACCGGGTAGGTCAGGTACGGATAGGTAGAGCCTGGCAGGGCTCCTCAGTCAGACTCTGTTTCTTTACAATGCGACGCATAGTGGTGCTTCGGAAAAAGCCATTGAGCCATGTTTACACGAATGCGGCAACTAGCGCATCGCATCGCACCAGGTTCCTATAGCGTATCGCATTCTTGCGAACAGGAATAATTCGCTAGGAAAGCGCATTGTATTAATGCGCCACGCAGGGCTGGATTGAGAGAGTTAAGTCTGCTTTCTCCGTGCATGCAAACCCGGCCGCATCGACTTAAGTGCAAGATGGCGGCGATGAGGTGGCCGCTCGGCTCACCACCAATTCGTCGTTTCCGCTACACTATGCTTCGCGTTCGCTGCAAACGAATGGTGGACGAAGCTTTTTACTTGTCTAAAGACGCCCGCACCACGAAATTCCGGCGACAAAATGCCTCAAATTTTAAGATAGCTTCAGGAATCGGACAGCTGTTAGGCTTAGCAGTAAGCGGTAGGCCCTAGCGATCCGCCGCGCGACGCCGCCGCCAACGCCTGTCGTCGCTGGTGCATACCGTACGGAGCGACGGGGCTCAGCGACAGAGAGGCGCGTTTTCTGCGTTGCTCTGTTACCGCCGCCTCGTCATTCGGTCAAGGGGAGTGCAATTACGCTATATCCCGTTTCTAACACTAAACAGCATGAAGTACGATAAAACACTGATGAAATTTCTTGTAACACATCGCATTTTAAAGGGTCACAGCGCAGCGGTGCGCTACTACACTGCAATGCCGACTTGCATTGCAAGCAGTGACATTCTCCTGCTCCTTTCGAAAATTAATATCTAGCCACATTAGCTTTCTTTATTTTTTTTAACTACCGTTCCAAGCTTTTACTGAATTGTCTCGATGCATTCATATATACACGGATCAGACGAAATGAGCGCGTGCAGGCACCAGGTT
The DNA here is from genome assembly GCA_023969395.1 of Amblyomma maculatum. Lineage (NCBI taxonomy): Eukaryota > Metazoa > Arthropoda > Arachnida > Ixodida > Ixodidae > Amblyomma > Amblyomma maculatum. The sequence goes on from JAJIZL010030776.1 coordinate 8,086, forward strand.
CTTTGGCCAAACCGGACTAGGAAAACAAACTTCTCACGCAAAAGCAAAACAAAAAGCCAGAACGGAAGTTGAGCACCGCAAAGCTTTCTGCGATTGGCTTCCTCGCGAGCCACTTCCGGGCGACACGCAAAGTTTTCTAAAAACCCAGAAACAGCGACAGCGACGAGCGCCAATGCTTTGGCGGCCCTCAGCCCGTCGCGCGGCATGTCGCCGCGAATTGTCGCCTCATGCGGTTAGCGGTAGGCGTTGCTGGGCGCCATTACCAAAAAGCGCAGGATATTCAAATAGTTTCGTGTTAGACAAACAAAGGCAGCGAAGTGTTTAATTTCACTTCGAACGCGGTTTTTATTATTTACTACAGCTGTGTCCTTACCCTGGAATAAATAAAACAAATATTGAAAGAAATTTGAAAAATTTACAACCTTGTGCGACACGGCGTGCCGCCACTACAGCGCTAGAAATGATGTGTGAACGCTGTCTGCAGCTTCTCGTGCGCAGATCGAAGCGCTTTGGCGTCGAGTTCGATGAAGGCAAAGTGACACGCAGTGCACGGTGAAAGGGAAACTCTTGCTGCACGCTCGACCACAGGCCTGGCTCGAGTGAGCGGCAGCTGATGGCGCAAGAGCGTTCCCCAGCCTCTCGCTTTGCTTTGTTGGGCAGCGGTGAGCACCTCGAGCGAAGCAGCATTTGTTACTAAACACTGTCTGCTGAAACGGAGACTCTCGAGAACAAAATTTATTGCTCAGTCGTTCTGTTCGTTCACGCCACAAACACCTCTAGATGACGCTGTTAGGTCAGCGTTATATGGCCCAGTTAGGAAGTAAACGGAACGCGCACTCCCCGGAATGGTGCGACGCACAGCGCATCGTAGACATGGGCGCCCCTGACAAGACAGCCGCGAGAGCTGTGCCGACCGAGAGGCGGCATTCTTCACGAGGACAGCCCAGGCTCCCCCGGTTACATCCACGCCCGCCACACTTTGTCGCTACAAGGCGAAGGACAGAGAAAAGATCAGCGGCTGGGTGCTTACCAGGCAACAAGTAGCAAGCTTCGGAAACCTCGAACGATGAAAAACAGCGTCTTGTACTGATGCAGTCTGGTTAGGGCTGTGTTGGTCTTAGTTCGGTAATGTACAGAAGTCCGGCAACGCAAAGGAAGTCGTCAGCGGAAAATCAATTTAGCGGGAAAAAAGGGAAATGTGTGCCACGTATTTTGAAGATAGAACTTGGTGTTATGGTGCTTCTTTCTTTTTTTTTTTTGTTTTTTTAGAAAGAGAGAGAGAGAGAGTTTGTAGCACTGTCGAAGCTGAAGAGCGTCGTGCACCATTCAGTGGGCGGGTCAATCGTTTTTGGAACTCACTGAGCGCGTCGAAATTCGGGAGGGATTTTGGTGTTTCTTTTAAAACTTTAACATCGTGGAAAGAGTTATTGTCGAAGTTAAAGGTGTGACAGTCTGTTCAGCGGACCAATCATTTTTCGAGTTAACTCTGGTCGGGTCAAATGTGAGACGGTCTCCTGAGGCATGAAAACCTGGCCCCGGGATCCTGATCCGGTGTTCTGGGCTAGCAGCTCATCTCCAATCACAGTCGAGAGCTTCACTCACGGGCGCAAGCAGGACTTTGATTTTCAAAGTTTGCTGAAGACGAGCTTCCGTGGCCGGATCCATCAAGCCCTATTTTGAATCCAAAATAGGAGACAATGTTAAAGTTATGTCTGCCAGGACAGAAGAGGCTGCACTCCAGCGCGAAGGCTTCATCAAAATTGCTAAAGCACCTGCAGCTAAGTTTTTATTTTCTAGTCATGCCCTAGTATATTCTGATTTCGGGGAAAAAAAAAAGTGCTTCCATTCCCTCCTTTGACCGATTGCGAACTGGACACTGCCAAGGCGTAGATGCTGAATCGTTTGCTCAGAAGCTGTGCTTTTTCCTCGATTCCACGCAAGTTATTAACTGTGTAGAGCTAACAGCGCGTGTATGACCTTGGTTTTGCTTTCACTGTGGCGTGGCCGATACGGATGGTTTCATATTTTCAGATAATCGGCATTGAGGCCATCTTGTTGCACATTTACGAAGCAGTATAGAAAAATGCAGAGTGCCAGGTCGTGCATATTGTTCTTATACTAATTTCAAATTTACTAAATACCTTACTTCATTACTGACTTAACGTGGCGGCGTTTCTAATACAGGGTAGGGGAGTGCCAAATCGGGAAGTAGAACAGTATGCACTTCGTTGGTGTTTCTTGAACTTGACCTATGCTTGCATCCAGTAGTCACGACGCATTGAGTGCATTTGTGATCGTTTGTAAAAAAAAAAAAAAAAAAAAACGAGCACCTGTTGTCCCGAGAGCTGACCGAAAGTATTCCGTGGAAATTCCTTCTCTTCGCGTATACTGCTTTCTTCTCAGTTTGGCAGTTTTCATAGAAACACTGAGATATGAGCCGAGCAAAGAAAAATAATTCGTCATAGAATCTCCTTTCTGATTACGTGTTGTCTCATACTTCCAAATCTTGTCTCGTAGAGTGAGGACACATGTCTTTTCTTACTTTTTTTTTCCAGAAAAAGCACCCATATGCTTTACAAGCCCGTTATGTTCGAACACAGAAACGGTTATTAGACGGCTCTGACGAAGGCCCTTCGTCTGCTCTTAAGCAGAAAAGACTGGAAGGATGTTTTAGAAAACTAATGCCCACTCCGTCGCAACTGTAGACTCGGCTGTAACAAAGTGGCCTAAACGACCTGGAAATCCGCAAAGTCGATATTCCCATTACTGAGGAGCGGTGACAGGACACATTCGTCGGCTTTACGGTAGTTTAGGAGCCATGATTGGATGGGCGGTTCAGTCACGTTCTCCGGCCCTGTGTTGCACCCAGGCGATCGTTATGAGAGCGACAGTAGAAGAAAAAGAACCTACGGTCATTCTGGGTGTCACCCGTTAATAATTAGGGGGTATTATTAACGATGCGCCCTTAACGGTGCGCACACTCCCAGACACCCTTTGAGTGAGTGGGGGTAGCTGTTCCGGTCGCAAAGGAGATGCCCTCGACCTGCGTGGCAAGCTCAGCCGGAATCCAACTACCTTGTAGTGACAGAAGGGGGTGGTCGTTTGGTGCCCAGCTGTCGCCGGTTCAAACCAGAGTAAGGATAGGAGTCAGAAGTAACAAACAAAACACAATTTATGCACAGCAAGAGACGATACAAAGGAATACACAAGGTCACTTGAAATACAACAGGTTCACAGAATACCACGACCGGCAAGCCGGTCGTGCAGAATACAAACGCTAATCATGCAACTACAGAATGATTCAATAACACAGGCTTTACAACAGATCAAACACGAGAGAGTTACATAAACAAACACCAAATTGTTCACCGGGCACTGTTGCAGTCCGACGCCTCAAGAGTCACGATGTGGCCGCCATACGAGACGAGCGCCGCTCCCTTGAAAGTCCGTGGGCTTGCCAGCAGCGGGTGATCCCCGGGAGTCCAGCCGAAGCACAGGCGAACACGTCGCAAACACTGACGAACTGTCTGACTGACTGACTCATCAGACGGCGCGGTCTCTTTAAATAGGGCGCGCCGCGTCTGTTTGTTAGCACGCGTCAAAGCTAGCGCGCACACACACTTAGCTTCGCTGGTTATAGCGCTCTCTCTTTCTCCCGTAGAGCCGCGGGTCGCCATTGGCCAGGTCCCATAGAACATGCTGGAAATTTCTGGCTGATTCCAGTCTGATGAACCACCGTCCTCCCCGGGCAATGGGAAAGAGGGTGACGGCAACGCGTACAAAGATACGCGCTCTCCCGCGCGGGGAAGGGGCTTTTCTCTCCATGCCTTCCACGCGACGCCGTGCGGGCCTCGCGCCGTACCGGCTTGATGAAAATGTGCGCCGATTTCATGACACTGGGACACTTCAGGAAATTTGAGAGCTCAGTAATTGTTGGCACACCGACAGAGAACCCCTGCGTGAACGAAGGTTTGAGAGAAGCATCAAAACTTGCAACGGGATGTGTGAACTTGGGCCCCCACGGAAGTGAAGCGCGCAACTAGCGATTGACGAAGATGTCGCGCGACGGTTAGATAACCTTCGACAGAATGGTATGTGCATGTGTAACGTGTCAGCGTTTCAGTGCTTCGCCATTGAATGCTCCTACGGGACAGCTGCCAGACAACACGAGCGGACCCCTCCAGGTGGTCAACATGTACTTTGCAGGACCGGTGTACGTAAAGAAGAATAATCGCCTGTGCAAAGCCTACATAGTGTTGTTTTCATATGCGGTCACGCGAGCTGTTCTTCTGGACCTTGTGAACGACATGCATGTAGTATCAGCAGTTTTCTGTTCGCGTTCCGAAGGTTTGTGTCGAGAAGGGGATAGTGCCGTATCATCTACTCAGACAATGCGCTAACCTTCAAGCGAGCAGCAAAAGAACGGACAGAGCTGCGGAAGGCGCTGCGACACCCGGACGATGTAGACCGTTTTGTAAATGCGAAAGTTGAGCGGCGCTTTGTTGTTGAGCGGGCTCTATGGTGGGGAAGATTCTATTAAAGGAGGGTGCGCTCAGTGAAAGTGGCATTAAGGAAAGTGACAGGAAAGAGCTGCCTAGAAGCAGAACAGCTGGCCACCATCCTCTGCGAAGTCGAAGCCGTCACAAATTCTCGGCCACTGACATATGTATACAACGAGGTCGGGGATGGATGGGTGGATGGAATATAGGAGCGTCCCCTTTGAAACTGGGTGGTAGCAGTTGCTATCATGCGCGTTTTTCCCCCCTATGCGTTAATTATTGTTTTAGATCGGTTAACTATACCATCATTCTATTTATTGAATTTTTGTTTCTACATTACTAACATCGTGTTACTTTTCTGAGTTAAAGCCACCAATTTTCCAATAGTTTTTTCCTACCTTCCACCGCAGGTTCATTCACCAGGCCACTGGTATCTCTAAACCCCAGGACCGCAGGAAGAGTGGCTGCGCCTGCATCCACTTTCGCATGGATACCATCACATTCGAGTATGAGATGGTTAATTGTTTCTGTGGATTTACCCCATACTGCACATGCGTCATCTTCATTGTTAAATTTCTTCTTGTAGCTGCGTATTCTAAGGCACCCTGATCTAGCTTCAAAATTAGGGCACTGCCTCTTGAGTTATCAAAGAAAGCTTCCTTCCTGATTTGCCTTTTCCACTTTCGGTATAGTTCCACACTATGTTTCTTTTCCATCGAATTTATCCAATTTTTACCTTCTGATGCTTTTCTCTTGTTGCTAAACGCTCTTTATTGCTTCGTCCTTGCGACCAGCATACTTACTGGTTAGTTTCCTAGTTATTTTCCTCCATTCTGAGTCAGCGTTTTTTAGGTATAGTGTGAGCCTTCCGTGGATGTTCTTTAATTTATTCATTCCATGATCTTCCTCTTTCATTTGTACATACCATCATCATCGTCCCGCGGCGCCGGCTCAGGCGCGCGCCTGGGCTTTGTCATCGGAGTAAAACGCCAGACACGGCATCCCTTGCTTTGCCGTCTCGACCTTGCCGTCTCGACCTGGCCTTCTTCCACAATAGGTATTTAAGTTTTAGCTGCCCATCTGTTGCCGTCCAATTTCCTCAGGCGTTCCTCATATAATATTTTACTCTGAGCTTCCCGTACTTCGAAAGATACCCAGCCCATATCTCCATGTACCGCCTCTTTTGTGGTTTTGCCGTGGGCACCCAGTGCTAATCGTCTGATGGCTCTCTGATTTATTCCTAATGTTGACTGTACCTCTGCTTTTAGGCACAAAACTGCATTTCCGAAAGTAAGCCCGGTTACCATAATTCCTTTCCAAATACCCCTCAACACCTGATACCTGTTGTATCCCCACAATTCCCTATGCTTCATTATCCCGGCATTCCTTCTCCCTTTTGCCCTTAAGTGGTTGTTCATGCTTTTCAATGTATGCCAATTCTTCGTTTACCAATATCTCGAGATATTTATATCCTGCCTCTCTGGGTATTTCATGGCCTTGTATCTTAAGACCCATGATCTGTTGAGCCACTGATAATCATCAGACCCGACTTAGCTGCGCTAAAACTGAAGCCTAGAGCATCCCGTTCGTCTCTGCAATACTTACCTAGAGTTTGCAAGTCTTCCTAGCTATCTGCTAACAGCACAATTTCGTCTGCATACATTAAACTGGGGAGGCGCTGCTCTACCACCTTTCTGCCTAATCTATATGGCAGGTTAAAACCTACTTTCTTGTATCCCCCATATGTATCATATGAAGCATGGACAGCAGCGGGACTTTCGGCGACCCCCATCCAGCTTCCTCCTCGGGAGGCGACAGCGGATTGGGAGCCGCCCTCTCCGGAGATGCTTCGCTCGTTTCGGTATAGTTTCGGCGACAAAGGAAAAGCCTAGCGAGCGAAGTTCCTTCGCGATCAGCTTACACGACGAACCAAACACAGCCTCCCTCGCCTAAAGTGGGGCATCAGAGAGCGCCTTCCTCGCCTCTTATGGAAGCTGGGTAGAGGGGAAAGAGTGTTTTACAACAGGGATAACAAAGTACGTTCGCGTGAAGTAAGGATGTCGTGCGGCTCCGTATGTCGACTTGTGTACCCTCTGGAGATGACCCAACTGGGGGAGTTAGTGTTGCAACGTGAGACCGGAGTCCCTAGGCACGGACCTTAGTTTCAGGGAGAAGCATTTGACGAATAAAAACTAAGCTGAAGCACCGACCGAACGACGAATTCGCAGAACTAATCCTTGGTCAGCTTGACAGAAGGAATCTCCTCCGTGTAGATGAGAGTCGCGGCCGGGTGTGAGCCCATCTACTGTCCGGCGAAGGAAACAAAAACAGCCACCCTGGGGCGGTGTGAGTGGGTCAGTGGATTGCCTGCCCATGTGTACCACTTCTCGAGTTATCCATCAAAATAAACGTTAAGGTGGTAGCATCAAGATCAAACGTCACTGATCCATACGATCTTCATTGTTTGGGTATAGACCCCGCTTCCCAGCGTTTCACATTCCGTCAGGTTAGCTTTTGATCTGTCGTCCAAATCGATGAGCATCTTTGCTCATATTGACCAATCCTGTGACCAAACCTGCAGCTTACTTATCTCTGCCTTGACTGCAGCAAGCTCTGGCGTGCCATCTGGGCCGCGGTTCTCTTGCCTCTGAACACTGGGCAGGAATTCACTTTCTGTCTCACCAACGTATCGCTGTTTGAGTTCGTTCAGCAGATTCTGCTCCGAGCCGTTGTAGCGCTTGCCTCTTAAACTGTTGGCCAGCTTGCTTCCTTCGGACAGATACCTGAGCAGATGTCAGGCCTTGGCCGCGCCCTTTCGTCTTACAGCATAAACTATTCGTTTTTGTTTTTTTAATAATAAGGCGCGTGTCTTCGCAACCGGAAATAATAAGAACACTTTTTGAGAATTGTTGGAATAACTGATTATGCTGTTTATTCTTATGCTATATGGATTTGGCTGATTGGTTGTTCATCGTTAGATTGCTGCTAACTCCTGACTCAGCCGCTGACTCATTATGCTGTATGATTGCTGTTGACAGTTGATTGTGCTTTAATTTTCTCCACTCCTGCAGCCCGTCAGGGGCTGCAGTATATGTAAATAAATAAATTACCCTGTAAGGCACCATCCTCAGACTTGAAGGTTTTGATAATAAAGGCAACAAACTAATGTTGGAAAAGTTGAAATATTTAGGTTTTAAACAACAGCTTCATTGGTGTTTACGGGGGTATATTATGAAGAGTACTGTGCGTTAAGATTGAGAACGAATGGAGCGACTTTAGACGTTTACATTTCGAAATTCGGCAAGGAAGTACACTGGTACATTATACCAGTATAGTATATATGCATGGTATAGGATTTTCGAATCGAGCATCAATAATTTTCCCACATGCCGGTGACACCGTGGCTACAGTTATCTCAGGCTCTCTTACTTTGGGACGTAAAATTTTTCAGCAAGGCATATTATAGTTAATAGACTGGCTTGTACAGAATTCAATATTCTTAGATAGACAAGTAGGCTAAGGAACCCTCTCAAACGAACCATCTTAATTGAGTAACTTCTCTTCCATAGTTCTTACTGTAATCCTTATGATTATCCTCTGACAGTCAGTTTGTCCTTCTTTAGCTGTAGGTTGTTTGGCGAAGTTCAATAGGATACCGTCACTGCGAACCTAGTGTGTGATTATTTTGTGGTAAGTGTTGCGAGAGTATGTGATGTGCAGGAGAAATATTTTGACGAAGATACAGTCATATTATTTAGAGAAATAATGAAACTGAGGACAGAAAAGATGAAATTTTAGACGCCCAGTGGTTGCCGTGGCAACGCCGAAAGCAACCAATTGTGTAGTCTGCCCGCCAAGCAGAGGTCTACGAGAAGGGGCCCAGGCAGTTGCACCAGAGCAGCTCCTCCGTCAGAGACGGATATCTTGGTCAAGACAGAATGGTAGTGACGTCAAAAATGATGAATTTTATGTGCAAACTTATTTACAGTGCATATTTAACAAAATTGCAAAAGTCACAGCAAACACTAGAAATGGCTGAACCGTCTTCCGGAGAGAGAATCCCCGGGCACCAACCTAAGACCAGGACCGGAGCCAGAAGAAGAAACTCTCCTTTGGCATCTTCTGGGCAGGTAATTAGACCAAGCAACCAAGCAGACCCTTGGCCCGGGTCGCAGCTGTCAGCTGCACTGCTTGCGCACTGAAAACAAAACAAATAAAAACCGAAAACTGGCTATAGGGAACCAAAGCTGGAGTTTGCTCCGCGACGCCAGCGCTCGGTTTTCTGCGGAGCGGAGAGGAACTACAAAACCTACGCGCATCCGCGCCCGCGCTGCCTGCGCAGCCCGCTCGCTCGGGAGCGCGTGCTACAGGCAGCCGCACGTGCACGCGGAGCGGGAGAAGGAGAGTGAGGACGAGGGGGGATGGTCGTGCGTCTGTGCGCGCAAAGCCGGCGCTCTTTGCCAGTTGTTTCTTATTTTTGCTTTTTTCTGTGCCCCGGCTGACATAGAGGCTGGCTGGAGGCACGCTTTTTATCAGTGCTTTCGAAAGTGAGAAATTATGATTAATTGATCGCCGCGGACATTGTTTTCAAAAAGTGCTTGTTGGCAGGCTCAGACACAAAAAAAAGAAACGAACGCGAATTCGGTACTCGAAGGCAGAGGCAAGCGACAGGTATTTTGAAGGACTTGAGGCCGCACATGTCTCTTCCATGTTGTTCAGAGAATGAAGGGTCCAGCCTTCTCGCACAGCGACGAGTGCTCCGGGCGCTGGCTGGGGAGCTTCTTTTCCATTCGTGACTGCTCACTTGAAAGGGGCCTATTCAACTCTTTGGGAACAGACGTTTTAGGCGATGCTGCCGGCGCCGTGGTGTCTGCTTCGGCGCGTTTAGGACGCGTTCCCTTCAAAGGCACAAAGCATGCCGCCTTTCCCATTGGTTTCCGCTGACAGCGGTCAGGGGGAGTTCGCTGCTGTGGCGCTGCCATCCGAAATCAATGACTTATCTACCTTTAACGATGAGAGGTTTCTTAACGACCTGGATCGCTGACGAGAAGCCGAGGCATGCCATTTTTTCGGCAGTTTCCTCTCTCCGCGAGACGAAGAGCGAGGAAATGCCTGAAGACATCTCTCCAAGTAAACCTTTGTCTTCTTAATTCCACAGCTACGCTGTGCAATCCCTAGTTCAGTTATCTCCTCTAGCGAATGCGCAGTTTTGACCTCCCGAAGCAGGATCGCGTATGAGGATAGAACGATTAACGTATGTGTTTTCCCTTTATAAGCGCCGAGTGATGACATTAATGACATATATCTGATTCTTGAGGCCGACTTGGTGCCGCGATGGCTGCTGCGGCACCGCCAGTTACAAACAGAGGTGCGAGATACGAGCGGTACGAGATACCTAAAAAAAAAAAAAAACGACAACCATCGTTTCAACACGAAAGAGAGAAGATCGAGAAAATCACTTTCACGAGTTTTGCGAAAAAGCGCGCCGTCACTTATTCATTCGTTTTTTTTTTCTTGCCCCCTTTGTTCGAGCGCGACGGCGGCCAGAATGCGGCCGGAGGAGGAGAGAAACAACCGAGCGCGCGCGCGCAAACACGTGCTGGAAAGCAGTGCGGAGCAGACGACAGCATGCTTTTCTATGCGGCGGGGAGCAGACGACACGGCCGCACTGCGCGGAGGTAGCGGAGGTTTTGACGGGGTCTCCATGGAGGGCGCTGACGCACAGAGCGGCGCAGCGCCCCCTGGCCCAGGTTTTCTCCCCTATGACATTGGCGATGGCCTCGTCTTTCTCTCAAGACTTGTGTGAAAGCCCCTCCGAAAATATTTTCACTGTCAGCGTGGCTTCACGCGGCCGGGAAATGCGTTCCCACGCCGGAACTGCAATGTCTCCCCATATATTCAACACCACGAAACGAAGCCAAACGGGACCGTTTCCCTCGCTTGTGGACTCGTTCGGACGGCGGTGCCGCGCGCGTAGGAACGTCAAAGGAAACAATGCGAACAAGATGGGTTCCCCTAGAGAAACGCGTGAAAGGAGAAAAGAGGGGGGGAACGCGTCCCCAAAGGTCCCCAAGAAAGGATCGCCTGCGGCTTCGGTCAGGTCAGGGTCATCCTGTGTTTCGAGGAGTGGACCTCGTCTCGTCTTCTCTGTCTTCCTCCTGCACTCCTCTGCAGCTACTGCGCTCCGCCAATTCACAGACGGTCGGCCTGAGCCTGAAATCGTCACAATAAAGGCGCCGCTATCCCTGCGTCCCGATGCCCGATAAGACAGAGACCATCTGCCTCTGCTGGCGTATCCTTATGTCCCCTGTAGATGGGGCAGAGAGAGAGAGAAAAAAAAAACGAAGAAAAAGCTTACCGCGAAGTGTCATGCGGACGGGAATGCTTTGGTATGGTTGGCCGTCTTTTGGACGAACCGTAGAGAAGGTAGGGGGGGGGGGGGTCTCTAGGGGGTGAACAAAAGACGTCGCCGGAGCCATGCCACCCCCGTCCAGCTGCAGCCACCCAGTCACGGATACCAGCTGCAGGTTACAAGAGGACTTCTGATTCCTGGGCCTTTCGGCCAGCCCGCTGGAGTTGGCGTTTACAGTATTGTTGTATGCAGCGAAGTGGGCGGATGTTTGGGCCGGCAGGAGTGACGTAGCGTTAGATAAACAACGCGGGAGCTACAAGGCGCAAGACGGAGAGACGAGCCGTGGCGGTCTGCTGGCCGTATGTTTTTTTTTTTTTTTTTTTCTTCAAGGCTGCAAGCCCGAGAAGCAGGAAGACAACGGGAGAAGGGCGCGCAAGGATAGGCAGAGGAAAAGAAAAAACGGAGAGAATTAAAAAACACGATTAAAAAAGTATAAAAATATAAACATTTGTGGCGAACACCCGGGCTCCTTCGACGCATGTCGTACAACTTCACACAAAGCCAGCCTCGAACAGTTCGATCAAAAAGAACTGGCTCAGGAAATGTTCCTATGCCCC
>JAJIZL010030776.1:19653-29809 GCA_023969395.1 Amblyomma maculatum
CCCCCCCCCCCCCCCCAAAAAAAAGAAAAAAAAAAAGAGAAAGAACAGCAGAGTTGGTAGCGAACGAAGGACTGACTATTATAGAAGAAGAGTCGGAATATGGTTAGGGTGCGGCATTTGCTGTTTTTCTCGACGATAGAGATCTAAAGGGCGGCAGATTCGCAGTGATCGCTCTCTCCACATTACACGGGCAATCAATCGCGCTGGCGTCCAGTGAGCGGCCAATGTGTGGGAGGGAGGAGGAGAAGCGAAGAAAGAAAATTAAAGAAGAAAGGGGTTCGGGACGTACACCTTGGGAGGAGAACGCAAGTGCATGGGGGCAGAACATGGAGGAACGGGTCTGGTAGAAAAAAGAATGCTCTGAGGGCGAAAGAAAAGGAGTGAAAAAAAAAAAAGAGATAAAAATGCTGCATGTAAATTTCATGAAACTATTCTGCGCAAGAGGGAGAAAATTTAAGTGGACGCTGAAGCTTCTCCTTATGAGTAGACGCCAGGCGCCTTTAACACCGGCTTTTCATTGCGCGATTTTTAAAATGTTTTTTGTTTAAATGGTTTCAACTTTAAATGTTGTTGTTGCTGTAATACAAGTATATGAAGGAAAGAAGCCAACAGTCGGCGAGGCCAAAGAAAGCATTGGGGATTGTACTTCGTCTTCTTTTTTTTAATCTTTACTTCGGTAACCACATAAATTAGTAATGTAATCTGTTTAGGGGAAAGATAAATAAACACAAAGTAGAAGGAAAAACAACGTGCCGATGGTGGGAACCGAACCCCCGACCTCCGAATATCGCGTCCGGTGCTCTTCCAACTGAGCTACATCGGCCGCTGTGCCCCCTGCTACTTTCTTGGGTATTAATGTTGTCTGTATGCGAACCTTGAGAGTGTTCACCAGCGCCACCCTCAACCAAAGCAGTGGACGTGGAACGTCCTGTGTTACCACCAGCGTCACGTAGAACGTGATCAAGAGCGATGGCGAAAGCTGTGCTAGAACCCTCTTACGGAACAGAGACCCCCGTAAGATAGAAGCAGAAGGGGAAATGAGGGTGCTCGTTATAATACATGAAGTTCGCAACCCAATGCATTCACAAGGTAACACTCCCGACGACGTGCGAATTTTTGTCTCGTTCAGTCGAAATTACTCTTCCTGCGCTGTCATTGTATACAAACACGATTGTTATTGGATGATACTCTGTCCTTCCACCCCGTGCACTTTGTAAATAAACGCTGTGTTCGGAGAAAAGACATTGCGTGTCCTTCGTGCAGAGGACCTGCGTCCGAAGCTCAACGACTACAAATTTATTTCTTTGAATATAATTCATAGCTGTACTTTGAATGTAGGGAAACTGCCGCACGAAGTCATGCGCTTGTGACGTCACAACCCGGTCGACCCATGGGGATTTTTCCGACAACTACTGCAACGCTTTTCGACCGGACGAGCTGCTGCGCAATGAAAAGCTATGTGGCCGTAAATTACTTGCACACTGCACTAGTGCATGCTATTTGCTGTACGATGCACGTTAAAGAACCCCAGGTGGTCGAAATTTCCGGAGTCCTACACTGTCTCTCATAGCCTGAGTCGCTTTGGGAACCCCACAAACCAAACCAATCATGCATAGTGACCCATCTGGTTAATGCAAATTACAGCATATGGTAAACAAGCATTATCGGACGCGCAGTGCTGTCCTTGTGCACGCGCTTTCCTTCTGTCGGCACCAGGTAACACAGGAGCCTCATCGATTAGTTCCCGGATTTTCTTTTTTTAATGCTGAGGAAAATTACGACTCGGGGGAATCGCTTTCTTTTGGAAGTGTTCCGGCGAACCCGTGGACTGCGTGCCGGCTCACTGGGGTTTTTCTTCGTATGTTTGGGGACGTGAAAAGCATTGTAGGTGAACATCTGTGCCACAGCAAGATGCGACGCAGCAATTGACCACGCATCGAATGGCACACATTACCTGAAGGCGTATTAACCTACAACACGGGTGACGTTGCGAATGCCGTGCAGACCACTGGCTGCATTAGTACAGGGTTGCAACCTGATCACTCTCGCATCATCCTGCTGCAGGCTGAGCACTGGGCGGTGTGCGATATTATTGGAAGATTTTATGCATGGCTAGGCGTCTGAGACTGTCGCCAGCCATCGGACAAAACTGTTGCGCTGGCTGCTGCCGTGCGAGGCAAGCGGCGCTGAAGCACTGCAATACATTGAACTTCGCTCGCGATGCGTTCACAAAAAAGATCAGTGTCACTTGTTCTAACATATGACACCGCTAACTGCCCGGCCGGCCTAAATGATGAACACCCTAATTATTCCTAACGCGCTGGGTTGCAGCAAAACTGCGCTGTCATTATTATAACGACCTAAATTAGAATTACAACTTAGTCGCTCTCATCGGCAGTTTACATACGCAATATGAAAAAAAGTAAGCGCCTTATACAGTTATTCAGACATTCTAACGTAGTTGTGATGGCGGTCAAACCGCCAAGAAGACAGCAAGCAAAAAAATACAAAAAAAAAGTTTTATTAGGCCGACTACACTCGGCGCCGGCTTGGCAGTCAACGAAGAACAGGATGTCTGCCCCTCTTGGCCGCGCTCAGTTTAAAAGTTGACAAGACACCTTCGAGACAAGACGCCAAAAGCAGCTACAACAACCTGGGACCATATGGAAGCATGCTTAACTCTTCATCGCCAAGTGGGCCAGCCCCATGTAAACGAACCGACAGCGACGTGCATAGGGATTTCGATGTCTACGTCAGTCCACACATTCGTCAACATGGCAATAACCTGCTCTGTGTTCTGCCTTTTGTTTACAGGCCTATCCTGTTGGCAAAGGAAGTATGTTCCAGCGGAGCTGAGCGAGCCGGTGCTCTTGAGGAGGAGGAAACAGGTCGTGGATTCGCGGGGGATCAAAGTGCACTACCGCGCCGTGACAGAACGCTCCGGCTTAATTAACACACCCCTTAACCATACATTGGACTCGTTGTACGATAGGAAGCCATAAACGTATGCACCTGGAGTGATTATCGTTATTATTATTTTTTTTTTTTTTTCAGCTGGAGCTCAGCGACACGACCACCCGTACCTCTTCGACTCTCATGCGCCGTGGTGCACATTCAGCCCTCTCCAAATCTTGAACCCGCCATTACCGTCAACAAAACATGCCTTTTTTGTAAATACTCCTTCAGAGCTAACGCATATTCTCTGCGTCAGCTGCGGCGATAGCCAAGACGACCCGCTTGTTCAGCCAGAAACAGATATCTGTCACAAACTGGAAACGGCCAGCGAAAGTCTCACTAATCGCGCTTGCCCTTCAAAGCGACCAGAGAGATTTTCTGATTCAGCATATCCGAGCCATCCGAGCGACGTAGCAATTTACACATGCAAAACTTTTCGCGCCGCTGCCGTTTTCTTACCACCGTCGCGTTCGCGCGAGTTTTCGCGTGCATGGAGCTCGTATCGGGTCGAAGCTCGCGATCGCGTCGCGAAGTAGCGAAGATGCCGGCTAATAAACCCCACATTCCAGTTGAGCCCGCCACGTTGCAGACACGTTCCCCCTTCACTGGTGGACACATATCGTGTCGGCGATGTCCAATGTGTCAAAGCATGTCTCAAGAACACGCACGTCACGCAGTCCCGGAAAGGGGCGTGCGCATCGGGGCACCCTACGAGATGCGCGAAGGTACCGCATAAGCAACCAAGTTATGCAGCGAAGCCGTACGCCTTCTTTGCAGGAGCCAATCAGTCAAACTGTAAATCCGTCGAGAATGAATTACTTAGGCTATCCTAATCGAAATAAGTAATCGTCTCCACAGCTAGCACACAGCGCGGCACGCCGTACTCACGACGGACGATGCAATGCAGCCGGGTTCCCCTTAGGGTTGGCTTGGTTGTTAAGCGGCGAAAGAGAAAGAACTCTGGCAAAACCTATATAGTAACTCTCCCCCCCCCCCCCCCGATTGACGACAACGCCGCTTTGCGGCCGCCCTGGGCAGCTTACCATAGAGTGACGAAGTTTCATAAATTGAATGACTCTAGTTCAATACTGGTTCAGAACGTCTTCACAAAGGACGAAGAGTATAAAGATTGTAAAAGAAATTCCACATTATAAAAGAAATTCCAATTTCCTGGCGAAAGCAAACTTGGAGACAGCTAACAACGATCGACCTACAGAAGGTCGTTGCTCAAGCTGAAAATGGATTTCTTGACTTCTTCTCGTCAAGGTTTAAAAAGAACCGAAAAGAATTTTGGTGATGCGTTAAACGGAGCGGCAAATGTACTGTGTGTATTCCTTCTCTCCTGTGGGATGGTCAGAAAGTCGATGGAAGTCCCGAAAAGGCAAACTGCTTGAACAATTTCATTTCGGTATTTCTAACCAGCACGCCCTGCGACGCTCCTACCATCCGGCCCAGTTTAATGCAATGCCGGACAACGAAATAGACCAAAGAGGTACCGCACTTCTTCAGCGCCAAGATCTATGCGGAGCCGATGACCCTGACGCGTTGTCTCACGGTCTTTTGCTAAAAATTTGCAAAATAATTGCTATTAAGAAAGATCTCGATCGCTTGTCTTCTCTAGCCCCTTTTTTTCTATTTCATATCCGGGGGCCGCTCCGGTATTTATAGAAATGAATTAGCAGATCTGGCTGCTGGAAGCGGCGGCCAATACGGCCAGGTACACGCGTCTGCTCTGTCGCGACGCTGCGTACTTGCACGTTTACATCATAACTTGCTTTATGAAGAATTTATTGGCAAAAGAATAATGGAGGCGCAGAATTATTCAACTGGATCCCAGATACTCTCAGTATTCCTACCATTTGTCCACCCAGAAAACCTCTCAGAACTTTAATTACTGGGCATGGTAGATTCTCTTTTATTTTAAACGAATTGGCCTATCATCATCTTCCCTTTGTTCATGTGGAATGTTATATGAAGACGTCCATCACTACTTCCGAGACTTCTCCAGTACAGCTCCTTTTATTTTTCGGAAATTGCACCGAATAATTACCCCTCTCTTCCCAAAAATCCCTTTGCTTGTGCAGTTCTGATCCAAATGGTGCACCAAATAAGCAACATATTCCCAACTATAAACGCTGTTTATCTACCTCTCCCCCCCCCCCCTTTTCTTTTTTTTGTTCTGAGTCTTTTGTTAACATTCTTCGCTATCTTAGGAATATTCTGTTTATGCTAATAGTTTTGGTTATAATTTGTACTGCACCCTCAATTTTGTTCTTCCACATAATTTACGTAATGAATAAATATTTTATTAGAAAATTTGGTTTATGTATATACTTTTAGTGTTTGTTTTAGGGTTGTTTGTCTTCTGTTATTCTTTTTATCGGATCCAGCCCTCGGTTCCGCATAGAATTTGTTCTGCAACTTCTCTGTTTGCTTCGTTTGGCAAGCACTTTGGACATTATCCACGTTGTGGCTGTCATATTTTGCTGCAGCCAACTTTCCGCTTCTGTTGTTCATTAGCACCAGCGGAGACTCGTTGATCCTGTGCTTGAGCCCGACTGTGGTGGGGGCGAGGGTCTCGCCGGAGGGTCCCGCAGACCCCCTACCACGCTCTGCTCAGGGGAGGGCTCCGTGATCCTTCGTTGAGCATGAGTGCTCAACGAAGGAAAGAGCAATCCTCGCTGTCAATATGCAGGTGAGCCCCGCAAGCGTACGAGATGAAATCAGGACATCAAGGAGGCGGAGGTTGACGCCGCACGTGTTGGCATGGAGAATGTTCGCGATGATTCATTCGCATGCGCATGAAGACACGGGGGATTGGATAGGCGTGAAAAGCCTACTCCAGATACTCCAGGTGTAACATGACTACGGCGCGGAGCTTTCAGCCACTTGTGCCGAGCGGCTATGATCTTCTCAGGTACTGAGCAATTCATGACTACGTTGCGGAGATCTGAGCCCCTCTCGCCTGACGGATTTGCCTTATTGCGGCAAAGTCACACCGACACCACGCACCTTTCTTCACCAAGGCTAGACCTCTAAAAATCGATAAAAGCTATTAATGGGCATGCCCTTTACCGCGCATCTGCTGCCTTCCTCATCCATATTTTAACGCGGTAGCGTTAAGGGGCTCGTGTCGCAGAAAAGCCGGTGTTGTCGGCGTCGGCGGCGTTGGCCGTGAGCGATAAATCCCGGCATGCACTTCATAAATAAAAAGCAACTTCCAAGATGGGCTGAGTGGGAATCGAACCAGGGTCTCCGGAGTGTGAGACGGAGACGCTACCATTCAGCCATGTTGTTTTTTTTTCTTTATTGCAGACTTTGACATTTGAAAGTGAAATCAGAAATACAGTGCATAAAACGCGTAAGCCAGGCTTCGGCAAACACGGATTAAAATTCTCTCAGCGACACCAAAACATCAAGCAAGGTAATCCACTCTGGTGGATCAGGGGAGTGCTCGGTAACACTCTCTTAGTGAAACGACACTTTCAACAAAATGCTCGCGAACAGGACGCACGACAAGATCAGCATGTTCAAATTGCATCCTCGTTTTCCATATTGAGTGCAGGCCCAGAAGCATAATCAAATCATATGGTATATCCTGTGATGTTTCTATCGGCAAGAACCTTATTCCACATGGATCGAGTGGTAACTGTTTCTTAAGCGTGCGCTGTAAAACATCCCAGTGAAATATTGGGTCCCAGCAGTCAAGAAAAACATGCTCTATTGTTTCAGGTTTTTTGCATAAAAAACAATTGGTAGTCCGGGGTACGAAGATGCCTTTGCTATGAAGCCATGTCTTAACGGGTAGCGTGTTGTGCAATTTAACCGCTTTCAAGCATCGAACTCGTATCTGAATGACTACCACTCAGCCACGAGTTCGATGCTTGAAAGCGGTACAAAAGCGCTTCTAGTGAATGCGGTGTTGCCTTAGAAACGTGCCGTAGAACGTTATACTGCGGTGTATATCGGTAATTATGAGCATGTTACTTACAGAAGTCGCAGTTACACGAGTAGCGAAGTGCGTTTCCACTACATTTCTTCTGCGCTCTGCGCACATGCAGAGCCATCTTGCGGTAAACACAGAAGAACCCCTCCTCTCAATGTGCGGTGCTGCCCCGACATGTGGCGCGCCACTCGCCCCTGACGTAGGGTGCCTCGATACCAGCGCCGCCGTCACGGATGTGGCGGCGCGCTACATCGAGGCACCCTACCCTGACGCTTCGCCTTCAAGAGTGGAACGCGATAGCGTTATTGCACCTCGTTCGCACCGCCCACTCATTCGCTCGGTATGCTCGATGCGAACGAGGTGCAATAACGCTATCGCGCTCCACTCTTGAAGGCGAAGCTTAAGCGTCCTCCAAATTTGTTTACACTTGGCTCTTGCTTGTGCAGCTATTTACTATTGTTTTTATTGTTACTTTTCTCTGTTCACCTCTCCTGCGACCATTTTTTTCATGTATACATTTATCCACATTTTCCCTTTTCATGTTTCCTTAATTATTTTCCGTCGGCCGGTATATTATATTTTCACATTTCAGGCATTTTTTTTTTTTTTCACGCTTCCCGGTGGCGCTATTCCGTTCGCTTGTAGACGCAGCA
The DNA here is from genome assembly GCA_023969395.1 of Amblyomma maculatum. Lineage (NCBI taxonomy): Eukaryota > Metazoa > Arthropoda > Arachnida > Ixodida > Ixodidae > Amblyomma > Amblyomma maculatum. The sequence continues at coordinate 27,208 of JAJIZL010030776.1, forward strand.
GGGCCAAGGTCTATGCAGGGCGACGCGCGATTGGCTGCGCTCTCAGTGCCGTCACATTCGGTGCGTTGTTGGGTTTATAAATAAAACTTTACGATTATTGCAAATTACTTTTACACGTAAACTTTCTAAGCAAAACCAAATAATTCTTAGGAAGAAAACGTTACGTTACAACGATGTCTTTGTTGTAGTGTGACGAGCGCCCGCGCTTCCCTATGGGCGAGGATGGCGCTATTTGCAATGAAAGCCAATCGTTAGCGGCAGAGGGCGCTGCTTGTCGGGAGGGTGCCACCTGAGCAGACGACGCAGTTTTCTCTGTTCAGAATACGGCAATCTGTTGGTGTTGTGCGTGCGTGTTAAACCTGCTTCTGCGCGTCTTTTGCTTTCACGAAGGTGCAGTAGTTTATTTACGGTGTAGGTGTTTGCTAATGCGAGTCGTTCCGCACTTGTACCTGCTCGGCGACGATTGCATCGTTTTTTTTTTTCTCGTTTTGTGCACGCGTTCTGTGCTCGCCTGTATCTTTTTTTTTACTGTGTCGCCAGTGGTCAAGCGCGGTTCCCGATTGTTGTTTCCCCAGTGCCTCTCACTAGACTGCAGAGAAAAATGCCAAAGAGAAAGCGGTGGTGCACAGAGAAGACTTGCTTTTTTGGCAAACGGGGCTACCGCTAGAACAAGGAGCGTACGTATTACTGCGCTATCTGATGCTACGTAAGTACGCATTCTGTACAATGGGAACGAAGCATCGATAGAAATGACGGAAGGTAAACGACAGCTGCTTTTGTTGGCGAGAAATATTTTTAGAGCATGCAGTTATATTCACAAGGATGGAAACTTGGGCGAGTCGGTAACGGTGCTCCATGACAGTGTGTAGCACAGAGTGTACACAATCAGGCGCTACAGACAGCACCTGTGTTGTGTCTCTTTTCTGTGTCCCTCGATTGTCCTTTTGCGCTACACATATGTCATACGGATGCAGTTATATATTAGGCGCATGTTTCACCGTAAGCGCGGCATTACCAACGAGCTTCATCGCGATGAACCGGCCGCGTCTCGTGCATATTGTGTATCTGAGAAAAAAAAAAAAATTTCGTCAGCTTCTTCATTCCAAAAGATGGTGACTTCGGCAAAACCTTGTGCAACAGGCCGCGATGTACCTTAGCCGCTGTAAGTAAAGGTTCCTCGTTTGTGCTCTGCTGTTTTTTATTTTTTTTTAATTCAAATACCTCACGGGCTCCGATTGGAGTATTATGTGAGGGGGGTTACATAACTGGGGTGCGAAACAGAAGCATGTAGAAGATGGTTATTTTAACATCGTTATTTTCAAAACGTTAACATTTACCCTCCACACCTTGTGCCCAAGACGGCACCAAAAAGGAAGGAAAGAAACATATGCGAGCAGCAACCAGCTCGTAAACGCCATAAGCGGGACGCAGGGACTGGACCCGGCGATTCGGGCTCGGAAATCAACGAGGACTCCTGTTTTTTCGAAGCTGGCTTTCAAGACTGCAACGACTCCTCCGGCTCCAGTGAAGCGGGCATTGTGGGTGAACAGAGTGGCAGCCAGGCTACACTGCAGACACCTAACCACCACGGAGGCCGTCATCCGTTTGATGACATTCTCATTCCGGTTACATGGATGCGGATACCTTCCGTGGATGACAGGCTAGCTTATGCTTAAGACCCAATATCTTTGAAAAGATGAATAAGGTTGACCTTGCATTCCAACTTTTTGGAGATGAGGTTATTAAAGGACTTTTTTTGCACCGGCGGCATGTGGAGACTATATACACTCGGGTGCAACCAACAGAAGACTTCGTCAAGCTAATCAATCGCCTGATACGAGTAATGACCTCCAGGATAACCAAACGTGCACTTAAGCCGGGTAGCCCAGACATGCGTTTCTTGGAAGACTTTTTAGGATATCTGGACAAGTGGGAAGAACATGCCAGCATTGCCTTCCACTCGCATTATCACCTTTGATTAAACATGCTGCCTTCGTTCTATTAAACCGAACCTGTGTTTCGTGACTTGTATTCTTTGAGTTTGAATTCCTCCAAACGCGAAAGCTCTCATGTGCGTTTACCGGGTTAGCGTGTGGCTCACGTACCGATTTAGCTTTCAAGTTCGAGCAATCCGCACAAAGCAATTCGATATTAACATTAGCATGTTAAAACGTTATATCAATCCTAAGCTCCTGAAAGAGCTCTAAAACAAAGTATTAAACGTGAGCCAAAGCAACGCGCAGCTCCCTTTCCAACTCTCAGCAGCGCGGCGCAATGTGCGCGAGAAACCGGCTCGCACCCTCTCGCACCACAGCGCCGCTATGCGGCCGCCGGCGGCTTTCATTGCTAAGCGAGCCATCCCAGCCGGCGCGCTCGACACACTAGTATAGTGCCTAGAATATACTGGCTAGTGTGCCGAGGGCGCGCGCTGGCGTGTCCGCCGCGGTGATGCCTTCCCGCCGCCACCGCGGGGCGGCGCTACCAATAGCTAAGGTGCTATCGCTCCGCGTTCGCGGCCTCGGCAGCATAGGCGGCATATATAGTCCGGATAGCGCTGTCGCGAGTAGGATTTTCGCTGGTACGCTGGGAATAAATATACGCA
>JAJIZL010030776.1:40859-57818 GCA_023969395.1 Amblyomma maculatum
TATATATATATATATATATATATATATATATATATATATATATATACGAGTTGCTCCACTCAGGCATTATGGCACTTTGACAAACGCCTAAGTCTATGCAAGCATTAAGTGACAGCGGTCGCCATTGCAGCCAAATGCAAAACATTGTGGTTCCACTGAGTGACAGAAGCTAGACGCACTTCACTGGCGAAGTGAAGAGAGCATTTATAATCAGCAGAGCGCGGGCCAGAAAGTGCATAAAATAAAATAGAACATGAACACTCGTGAAAAAAAGAAGAGAAAAATCATGTGCACTCTAATATTTCACCGAGATGTGGTCATATGGTGGGGTGCACCGGTAACGGCAAGGCTTCACAGCAATGTAACACTCTAGCTCATTTGATAAGATTTTCAGTGATAAATAAATCATTTTGCTTCCTATACTGCTGTCCTCAATTACAAGGCAAGAGCTTGCCATTTCCATCATAATTTATGACACATTTTGGTCTGTTGGTCCCTTGAATGTGAATGTGAAGAAACCACCTACACATATTTCAGCCACTTGGTGATTCTGCCAAAAACAAATTCCGATAAATGAAGTTTACAATTAGTTCACAACTGCGCTTAGGATAGTTAGTGTATAGTGAAAACTCAGTATTTTCCTGTATTTCTACCCAAGCATGCTTTGTGAATGTGCGCACAAACCCAATCACTATCCGAAAATTCTCTGCAGCAACTCAGCTGCTTTTTCAACTGTTGAAGATGGTATATAAAAAATAAAAGTCTGAGTGAGAAAAGCACAACAGAGATTGCTGCCAGCACTCCCAGGCTTTCCATATTAGGTGTGAAGTAGATGTAAGATGTGTAGTATGACCCTATAATTCGTCTATTGTGCATGATTGTACAAGTGCAAAACTAAAGAAAGTGCGAGTTGCTTTAAGGTCACTCATAAGGCAAAGCCACTTGCCTATGTCGCAAGGAACCCATCACAGAAAGAGCACAATACAGGAGCCTCGAAGGCACAACATATACTGACACGTGACAAAGAGAAGATGGTTTGTACTTATCATGTTAGTACAGTTCTTTACAACTTTTGCTTAACAGAAATTTTCAGAGTTGTATATAATTCATCATTATAAACTACCTAGCACTAGTTCCAAGGAAAGTTCACACTTTTACAGCCATCTGCTACAAAATATAACTTGCCAGTACAATAACCTCAAAGCAGTGCACAAAAGCAGCTTTTGATAACTGCATTTCCCGAATGCAATTTCAGCGATTTCAGAGAAAGTTGCAAATTTCCTGCAGTATGTACTTAACAGTGGCTCTGGCTAAAACCCTTTGGTGCTCCTAGAGGAGGACTAAAGGGTTCTGGTACAGCTGCTGCTCTCACCAATCAATCGCATTCCAAGTGGCACTTGCAGTATTAGACCTATTGCCGCTTTGGTTGGGGGTGACCCTTGTGAGCAATCTCAATATTCGGCTATGCACAACCGAATGAGTATACTCGGAAGAACAAGGTTTAACAGCCACTGCTGTAGCTTTGGATCTCTCTATTAACATATAGTTGCCGTCTCTCCTACTTCCACCATAATCTTTCAGGTAAAAAACGATTAAAGTAACAATTTTCCACTGAATATCCTGTGAAACAACAGCAATAAAAATTTCCACATGCTTTACTTGATTTCAGTCACTTTTGGCTTTTTTCATATGCATATCGTCACGAGCCATTCATTTTCCTACCCTTGTCTGTGCACGAAAGGAATGAAGTTGTTATAAAACTGCTGCATGGAAACCGCAACAAAGAAGGAACAAATAGATGAGGACAAAGCTGCATGCATTTTTGTGATAATGAACGAACTAGTTCAGCTTGATTAAAGGAACAATGAAAAGGTATTTGCTGTGGCTAGAAAAGGTGCACTAACGATTAGTATTTTATCACTCATTTCCACGACAGAAATTTTTAAGCTGGTTTTACTAACACAGATGGAGGTAAAAAATAATGCCCCTCCTTTCCCTTCAACTTGACACACGCCGATGAGAAAAGTAAAGAAAATGTCACGATCGTTCCCCACTGTGGCCCATTTGTCAGTAGGGGGCAGCTAAGAGTAGGCCATGAGATGATGTCCAAATAGACTGCGAAAAGCAATTTTGAGAAATTTGTAAATAAATGGTGTATGCAGAGACATTTCAAATTTGACTTGAATACCAACAAAGAAAATCCTAGAAATGTACTGCATTACAATATGACAATAATTACCTTTACAGATTCCTTTTAGCATATTTCCTCAAAAATAAAAAAATCTAACCTTAAAAAAAAGCAAGAAATTAGAAAAAACCTGGAAGACATCAGCCCTAATGCGATAGTTTTAATGGCTTCCCCTGCAGATCCTCATTACTTTACAACTTACTTTACAACTCGCTGAATCACCAATTCCTGAATTTGTGACACTATCATCCCACACCTACTCATTAGCTTATACTTGTGAGCTACCACATTACGTGGAACACCAACAGCCATAGCTAAAAAGACCCGCTTCAACCAGGAACGTGCCTGATGGCATAGGAGTAATGTGCTTGACTCGTTAACTGTTTCATGCCTGTTTAGTACGGATGAATTACTCGAGGAGTTTTTAAATGGGCATAACAGGTTCAATTAGTCTAGGCTACACAGGTGTGGTTACGAGGAATACAAACGTACGGGCCTGCTGTGTTGCAGCCAGAAAAGAGATGCCATGTAACGTCAGTTGTCTGCTCTGTGTGAGGAGGGAGACAATGGCTGCCAACCACTCCCCTCGGCTATGGTGGCGCACGGCACTCGGTCGGGGCTCCCAGCTGGCTGCTCCGATCGATGAGGATACGATGCATCGCTGTTGTAGCTAGCGCCATCAATGGGAGCTTCTTGTTACAGTATAGAAGGCTTCCGGTGGGTCCGATTCTCATTTCCCCCTCCATCTCAAAGGAGCTGCTGGAGTCAGGAGTTCCTACCAAGTCGGCCATGTCTTTTGGCTTCGTGGCGACAGACAACCTGCTGACCAGTCAGTGCACGGCCTTCTCACCTACCAACTGCTACCTGCCGGAGGCATGCCCATGATTTTTCGCTCACATCAATATTGCCGCTGTTGCTAGATTTTCTGGAAAACGAAGTCTTTAAGCTATCATATCAAAACAATGCCTCAGAAGCTAAATGCTACTTGGGCTCGAGACAAGGCTGGCATTATGCAAAAAGGAACAGGGGCCGAATACATTGTAGGCTGAAGACCTCAGGAGCGAAGGACGAGACAGCTGATAAGGATCTAGACTAGAACAGACCAGCCAACTATGGTTTCACATGCCACTGCCAGCCGGCGTCCTTTATTTTCCAGCGGCCATGCTTTGGCCGCAGTCTTTGCGCAGCCAGAGGAAGGCGCTACACCATGAAACTGTTTGATTTGGAACTGGCTCGCTTTGCCGCAATGTCATTTTGGCATTGGCATAGGTTAGCAAACATTTTGGTAAGACGAAAAGGTAACAGCAGCCAATTGGCCATCGAGCGAGCTTTATTCTGCACTCACGAGACGGTACCACTCAACTGAATTTGCACGGGAAGCCTGTATAACTTTTAACACAACAAAATTTTTGCAGTGTTTTGCAGAAAATCTGCTGTCAGCGTTATGGAAGTGTGTCGGCATTGTGAGCGAAAAATCACAGGCATGCAATTGACAGAAAAAAATATGCATCTCAGTGCAAAAAACACAGGGCGAAGAAAGGAGACAGACGCAGGGCAAATGCTTCAAAGGATGCAGGACGAAGCGTTCATCCTGCGTCTGTCTCTTTCCTTCATCCTGTGTTTTTTGTACTGAAATATGCAGTCATCATACCAATGCCAACAAGCCCGTCTTTCCACTTTAACTTTGTCAGAAAGTAGTTGGCAGCTGACATGGCCGGGCGCTTACTGGGCAACAGGTTGTCTGATGGCAGAAGACTATACGGCATGGCTACTTTGGCAAGTGCTGCAAACTCAGACTTTGCCTTTGAGATAAGAGGGCGAGATTGGAATCCAGCCGTCCAAGACCATTGGATCTTGAGTAGGACACACTGCTTCTAGGCCCAGGTAGGACAAAGGTCTCTCCCATATTTCTTGAATTAACCAGGTCCTGCACTAGTTGAATCCACTTGACCCCCGAAAATGTCTTAGCCTCATCAGTCCACTTAAGGGCAACGCTTGGCATCCATTGAAAAAAAAAATTGTTATTTTTGCAGGCAGAAAGGCCTATTCCAGTTAATGCAAGAAGGAGATGACCCCGAACTAAACATTGTCTCTGCCATGTCAGGCCCGCTGTAATGTTAATACTGTGTGGAAGTGGTGCTGTTGAACACATAAACAAGTGTGATGCGAGTGGTTCCCTAGGAGACCTAGCATCATCATCATCATCAGCCTGACTATACCCACTGCAGGGCGAAGGCCTCTCCCATATTTCTCCACTTAACCCGGTTCTATGCTAGCTGCATCCACTTGACCCCTGCGAACTAACCTCATCCGCCCACCTAACTTTCTGCCGCCCCCTGCTTCGCTTTCCTTCCCTTGTAATCAAGTTTGTTACCCTCAGCGACCATTGGTTATCTTCTCTTCGCACTACATGTCTTGCCCACGCCCATTTCTTCTTAATTTCCACTAGAATGTCGGTAACTTGAGTTATTTCTCTGACCCACTCTGCACGCTTCCTATCCCTTAATGTTACCCCTACCATTTTTCGTTCCATAGCCCTCTGGGTTGTCCTCAACTTAAGTAGAACTCTCTTGGTTAGCCTCCACGTTTCAGCCTCATAGGCGAGTACAGGTAAGATGCAACTGTTGTATACTTTCCTCTTGAGCGATACCGGTAAGCTGCTAGTCATAATCTGCGAGTGCTTGACAAATGCGCTCCATCCCAATCTTATTCTTCTTGTTATTTCCTTTTCATGGTCTGGATCTGCGGTTACCTGTCCTAAGTAAACATATTCGCCTACTACTTCCAGTACTTCGCTACCTAATGTAAACTGCTGTTCCTTCCCGAGGCTGTTGAACATTACCTTAGTCTTCTGCATATTGATTTTCAAGCCTACCTTTCTACTTTTCCTGTCTAAGTCATCAATCATTATTTGCAGTTCATCCCCCGAGTTGCTTAGCAAGGCAATGTCATCAGCAAATCGCAGATTGCTGAGGTATTCTCCATCTACCCTTATCCCCAACTGCTCCCATTCCAAGTCTCTGAATACTTCCTCTAAGCAAGCTGTGAATAGTACTAAGGGGATTGTGTCTCCTTGCCTAACACCTTTCTTTATGGGAATATTTTAAGACCTAGCATATCATTGAAAAATGGGGGTGAATGTGCGTCAGTGCTTGAGAAAGTAGGTTTTGACATACGGCAAATGCAACGACGATCAGGAAAATTTGTGAAGCATTTAACACAGCACAGAAAGACATTTTGGTAGGTCCTTTATGGCTATCATTCAGCAGGAAAGAATTCATGTTCATTGCAGGCACAGACAAGCAAAAGAATGAAGCAGATGGACATACTCAGAGATATCGTTGCACCCCTCACAAAGCTTCAAGGATTGCTTGATTAAGCTAGTGCAGTCACAGTCCATGAAGTTGTCCTACCTGCTTGAAGCAGATAAACATGCTGAGCTGATGAGTGCTTCAGTGGTCTCTGAAATGGCACTTATGGTAATATTCTAATGCAAGAAGTCCACGGAGGTGGTCTTTGTGAGCATTCAAGTCAAATTTCAAAGCTTTGCAGATAATGTTTAAAAAGTGCTCCTGGCAACTGGTGACACTTCTCGTGCGCTCACTTTTCAATGATGTTATTGGTGTCTGCTGGGTGCACACAATCACTGGACACTCCCAGGTGATGCAGGCAGGCAGGCGGGATAGGGCGTGGTGGCATGCGCTGAGTTGATGGGGACAAGAGTCATTTTTTGCACTGATATGATTGGTGCTAATGCAGGTAGCTTGAAAATGTTTGCATTGCAGAGGTAGTGATTGCTTGCACACATTTTCTAGTTTTAATAAATAGCTTTTAGTGGGCCCTTTCAGTAACAATTCCGCAGCAGTTATGTGTGAGACGAGACACTTATTTAACAAACACAGATATAAGAATGTGGCCTATACCGTGTTCTGTCATAACTCACTAGGTACGTCAAGGTGTTAAATTGTTTGCATGAAATGTCAACCACGATACTGCACATGAAAGAACTGAACAATTGACTGCTGCAAACTTGGCTTGACATTGCATTTATCTTTGTTTCATTCAGATTTGTTATAACAGGAAACTTTTTATGAGGCAGTTTGAGTCTAGAATCAATGTGTACCTGCTAGCAAGGTATGACTAATTGTACTGGTGTTATAAAATGCTTTTGGAAGCAATAACGGGCACAAAATGCATGCTCATAACTGGGAGGTGAAAGAAGGTTGCTTGTGAGAACTTTATGCAAAACTGTGCAAAATATGAGCGTTCGTTGCATTTGTGCAGTTGTGGAAGATGGTGGCTTAATTATTTCTTCCTTGTCCCTACATTTCAAGCAGTCACCTTTGAATCAAGATTGTTGAATAATTGAGCTATAATTCAGTTTGCAGCATGAAGTTTATACTTACCTAGAGAGCATGTACCATGGTTGCATTATCTAGCTCTCTTATTTCGCGCATTTTGAAATGCAGCTTTTGAAAGTTTGCACAAAGCCATGGCAGCACTCGCGCATCGTCAGAGTGTCACCAACGAAACAGCCGAAGGCATCTGAAAAAAGCTGCAGTACCCTACTCTTTTTAGGACAGCAGGCCCAGTCTCAAATATTAGGTTGTTTACAGCCTTGCCAGAGACGTGTGCTTCGGAATAAGCCCTGAGCTGCATTCTAGCTACAACACCCGTATGGAGTACTAAACGAAGGGTCATCTTTCAGTTCTCACTGCATGGAATACATCGCGCCTGCGCTGCTCGTCGTCCTCGGGTCTCCGTCCGCTGGTCCGAACCATGATCCACTGCCGAAGTTTACAACGTTCCTGATATGGAAGCTCCACGGCTCCACTTTGATGATGTCCGAATTCAAAACCACCCTGTACAAGTTTTCTTTCGTGCTACGCATGGTGCTGCACCACAATGCACCATGCTGCTAATGTCGCTGTGGCTGCGTTGTGTTGCTACTGCTGTTACCCTTAACCACGGTGCCCTTAACACATGGACATGCCTTAGCATCCCTTGACTGCCTTGGCTCCTTCTACTATTCACATACAATCATGTGCCTTTAGGCACATTACAAATTATTTTGTTTACTCGTCATAACACAAAATACAATATAATTCACTTCTTTGCGTGCATGTTTTGGAACAGTTAAATGTGGCTATATTTGACAGGTTTTGTTTTTTCTCCTTGTGTCATTGGGTCATTGGTGCTATTTTGCAAGCAGGCTGCGAGCTCGCTATCTCCTCAGAATATCTCAGAGGTTTGTTTTGCTCCTCCCGGTTTACAAATAATTTCTTTTGAAATTAACCTGAAATGAGTGTGGAAGCAGTTGCGCTGCAAGTTCACACTTTTTCCAAGAAATAGTGCTGAAGCGATGCTGGTTTTCTGGCGCCCACTTCAGGCACCGTCTGCTTCTACATTAAGCCGTATTTTAAACTATTGGCCTTCGCGAATCGTCTTGTGCTTACGGAAATGCACTACAGATATGTATGTTCTAAATGTATGCGGTTTTCACGGACGCGGTCCGCTGTTAACATAGGGTGTCTACGGCTGTTGCCGCATGTGTTGCCCGCAAGTACTTGGCTCTGGCTAGTAGCGTAGTGTTGATCCGAGTTTTAAAACGTCTGTCTGTTTGGTTTGACTGCACTAGCGCTAGATCTACATAGTTCTTTGGTGGTGCCACGAAATGTGCATTATTAATTGAAGTTTCTACTGTTATGCTTGTAGTACTGCTTCGAGATTTGAGCGCTTATGCTTCAAACTGTTCGATTGAGGCTTGTGCTGTTGGGTAAGTTGGTTCGACTTCGGTGGCCAAAATGGACAACACACACGACTCAATTTCGTCGTTGCCTTGGCGCTGGTAGCCTAAATCATTATTTTCTATCCTTTATTCTGTATTTTTGTGTGGGTTTGGTATGTCGTTGCTATTTTTATTTGTAGCTGTGGGGCCGGAAACCAGTTGTGGATTCCATCAGTGTAACTTACTGCCTCCCCCATTAGATATCCACTGCAAGGCAGTACAAACTACAATCGAAACATGCAAATTCTAGCTTTGTAAAACATAAGTACACCCACCCACTTTTTTAACCTGAACGCACGAGCGTCGACTGTCGAGTCGATAAGGGCCGTATGGAGGAGCACAGATAGCACAGCGGCGAAATGAGCGAGAATACGCGCATGCGCGCAATAAGCTCTTAAAACCCCTGGAAATTTTTAAAGTAGCGACAACCTTTGCAGAACGCCGCCTCCCGCTCTCCCGCGCCCAGCGCCTCTTCCCATTGGTCAATGGTTTCGCGCGCAAAAGTCCTTTAATCCCCGCGCTTTTCGCGGCCACAGACGCCATATTGCCCGCTCCAACCGCGCGCCGTAGGCTCGGCAGGCGATGTTGCGGACACTGCGCTTTTCTCGCCTGTTTCCGTTTCAACAGCCGAGCTAAAGCACTTTAGCCGAGCGATGACTGTGACGTCACAGTCAAGTCTAAGCAGTCTAAGTCACGCGAGGGATGAAAATACAGCGATATAATCATTTCTGTGTCAATTGAATTCGCTGCAATAATAAAGCCAGCCTGCCTCAAGAACAGGAATCATTACATGTGAAGAATGAGCGAATATATCGCTGTTTTTTTCGTGCCGCGCATAAAGGCATGATTGTGCCGTCACAGCCATATCTTGGATAATTAAACCGAAACTGGTGAGAAAAGAAAATTCAGTTATAAATTATTTTGCGGTCGTAAGCAAAAACTGCGTGAGGATTGACATACAGTAATGACAAAATGTCATCAAATATTGGTGTCTATAGTCCTTTACCACTGAAACGCAAAACGATTGGCGCAAGTGACTCATAACCAGAGCAGAATAATGGCTCTATTGTTGCCGTAGGCCCTGACAGCGAGAACGCCGGGCGCATTTCATTTTCTAAAGAGAAGGGTGGGGGTGGGGGGGGAACCCATCAGAAAAGCAACTAGTCCAGACATTGGTCCTGCCGAAAGCCCGCATCTTATAAAAGTTTGTGCATTCCTTATCGGCAAAATCTTGCACCTGCTCGGCTGGTATTGTGAGTAACGCTACCTTTATCACATTATGCCTTTTATAAAATGTGTTGGGTGATACTGTCAGTAGGAACCTGCAGCAGTTTCCCTGGTTTTACAAGCAGCCTGTATGCCTCACTGCCCACGTTCTCACGAAGTGTAGAGGCTGGTGGAGCATTCGCGCGTCATTAATCCTCACTCGAGAGACATAAGCAAAGTCGAACTGCTTCCTTAATTTGTTCCAGAGAAATAAACTCATCTCTGGAATGCGCAGGTTCTTGTAGGGTGGCTTGAATTTCCACTCGGGTAGACTGCTTTTGACAACCCATAGTCCAGTAAACTGGGCTTTGGGTGGATGACCACTATAAAGAAAATGCCGCTGCTCGCACGTTTGCTCAAAAGAAAAAAAAAAAGGTCAAATGGAGTCATGTACGCACCTACTTTTTAGCTTGATCCTAGCGATAAGAAACGCACAAGCTGCCTTTCAGAGAAGCTGCTTTCTGCCAGCCGCCAGCGCTGCGCATGACACTCGGCATCGGCGCCTACGCCAACAACAGTGCCGCGTCTCGCAATTTTTCCCCCACTGGTCAAGAGTAACTTGTCGTTGAAGCCGAAAAAGCTAAAAGACCATGCGTACATTTCAGTTGCGCCAGAAATTGCTTAGGTACCCTGGTTCGGACGCATGCGGGTTATGGCTCTAACGTCCATAAATGTAATATTTTTGCGGCCTCAGTCTTCGCCACTCATAACGCCCATCACATCGGGAGTTCATTACAGATTTTCAGTGGCTTTGTTTGGGATACTTAATGGTGACGGGCAACTAAAGGCAAGTGTGGACACACACGGCCGTGTCCGTAAGTTACTACACCATGGGCTTCGCAAATGGTCGGCGGGGCATTATTTCTGCAGCGAGCAGATATGGTCATACTTTCCGTCGAAGGGAAGGTATCTCACCCGGCCTGACGTAAGATCGCGTGTGACCCCTTATGTTTCAGTTCGTGTACCATGCGTTCGACGGTCGCTACTCGCCGTGTATTTGAAATCGCCCGCTAAGCGACACTTAATGTTGCAGCCGTTCAAAATAAGTGACAACCTAATACAAAACAGGCTGAGAAAAGGGTCAGAACAAAAGCTGCCACGAGCGTTTTATTCCTTACAAAGTTCAAGAATGAGATTAAATTTGACCATTTGTAACACTTTTTTGTTTGGTTTCCTAGAAACCATGTAAAGAAAAAAAAAAGAAAAACGCATCGCACATCAGAAACTCGAAGATACGACACCACTTCCTTCAAACAGTACTTGTTCAGCTTGTCAAACGTTGCCACTTGCTGGCTCCTTTTACCTTGTGACTGAACGCATACGATTTCCTGTTTACCCCCGTAATCCGGAAGTAGTTGTCCTCAACGAAGCGTTCGGCCTCCCTTATCAACGCCACTGTCGACGGATGACCATTGCTTGCTCTAGCCTTGCTCAGTTCTCGATGAAAGAATGCGCTTCCTTTGAATAGTTCGAACGCTTCGGCTCCGAACTTGCCAACTGTGTGGGCCAAAACAAACTCAATGGCTTGCATCATCGAGTGCATGTTGTGGCGGAGACGTTTCCTGATTTTAAGCCCCGCGCTACTGGAAGCGGTGTAGCCCAACTCAGTCGTCTGGATCACAGGATTGTTCTCAATCGCCGCACTGAGAACACCGAGGCACGCCTCATCAGCGGACAGCCGCCCAAACTCGATGCAGCAGAGCGTCCTGTTCACCTCCAGAGCGGCGGCAATGGCTGTGCAGGCGATCATATTGAGAGATCTACTTTGGGCACTGAGCCGCCAGATGCTCTTATTCTTGACTAGGCCATCGAACATGCGGGAGAGGCATACGGGGCTCACCATCTTGACGATAGTTACCGTCCTGATGGTCGTGGTCATTTCGAAGAGGCGCGCCAACGTGGCGCCATCCTGGATGCTGAGCAATCAGTCGAGTTCAACCCCCTGGATGGACTTGTTCGTTTGTAGCACAGCGCATGGATGTCGCGGTGGTACAAGCAGACAGACAGGGACTGGAGCGTTTTGGTCCACGCGAGCGAAAAGGTTAGCTGCACAGTCTCCAGATAGTAGCAGACTGAGAGTTTCACCCCTCGGAGGGCCGTGTTGAATCCAATGCTGTTCATGAAGACTTCCGCAGGCCTGCTGTCGTAATCGTACTCCATCATTGCGCTGACACGTTGCAGAGTCTTGTTGTTTTCCAGCACTTTAGCCAATGCGGTAACCCCCTTCTCGCGAAATTCGTTGTCAAAGAGCGACAAAACTTTGAGTGTTCTGTTGCGAAGTAGGGACTTGGCAACGGTAACAATTCCGTGGTCTGAGATACCATTACTGCACACATGTAGCTCTTCGAGCTTGGTGTTCACCGCTAGCATCTCGGCGACCGCATATGCTCCTTCGGCGCCCATGGCGTTATTTCGCAGGTCCAGAACCATGAGCGAGTTATTTATCTTCAATGCGTTGGCTAATGCCCGCGTTCCTGTTGGTCCAATGCAGTTGCTCGCAAAGCACAAAGCAATCAGCGTGGTATTCTGCTCGAGTGCGGATGCTATAGCCATCACTGCTTCGTCCTGTAGTTTCGCACTCTGTACAGTCGCCGACCCGAGGGTCTTGTTCTGCTGAAGAAGCTTTGCAAACTGCTGCGCCCCGTGTATGCCCACCGTGTTCATCTCCAGCTTCAACTCCACCGTATTGCTGGACTCGAGCGCCTTGAACAACGCGACTTCCTTCAGCGACGCCGCCGACTCGACGTAATTTGACAGGGTCGTCACGTCACATTTGCGCAGTTGAAGATTAAAGACGTGGATCGTGGCCAACTGTCCGCGAGCCATGGCCTTGAGGAGGCCGTATGCCTCGTCCCTTGCCATCCTGTTTCCATCCAAGTGAATCTGCTCAAGCGCGGCATTGGGTACCAGGCGATCTAACATACTAGGTTCGAGAGCAAACAGGCGGCCTGAGTAGCCGCAGTGCACGTAGTAATGCATCGGTGAATCTCGAGCAGCTCTCCCAAAAGTGTGGCGCATACATGTCCGTATTTGGTGAGGTTCGGGTAGCTGCGAGGCGCAAACGTGAAGACGGATAGCTTACCGGGCCGGTTTTGGCGGAGCTCAATGCCGATGCTATCAAAAAAGCAGTTCCAGACGCTGGCTCTCATGATAAGCCAGCAGCCGTGTTGTCGCTTCAAGGGCCCTGCACCTTCCATGGCCTCCGAGAAGTCTGTGTCCGAGCATGGCTTCCTTACTTCCAGATCGAAGCGCCTAAAGTACGTCTTCAGGCCTTGCACAGTAGTCGACCTCATCATGTCCGGGTTGGCACTATGCTTCTGGGGCCTTTTGCATTTCATAGTGGCCGAGAATCGTACTTTGGGGGTACTACGTACGCGTCGACAAGCCCGAGATGACCGGTCGTCGGCAGCAGCGAACCTGTCTTGAAACGAAGCTGGCGTTGTTTTCGGGTGCACCAGTCCTTTCGGCGGCGGAGTGATGGCGTCCGAACTTAAAACGCGTGCTAGTGGGCATGGAGGAAGAAAAAAACTAGGAGGGAGCGGTCGCAGCCTCCGCAAGCCAACCTCCTCTGACGCCGCTCACTTCTCTCTTGCGCGCAATGATTCTTGGGAATTTAGCCAACATAGTTGCCAGGCTCAAAAGCAGCAGGGTACATGGTATTTTTTAGTGACTTTGGATCTCCCCGCGGAAAGCCTACCGGAGTGCTCTGCCGAAAATCGCGCGTCTCGTCGTAACACATAAGTTACTTTGTTTACAATTGTTGCATTGTCCTAAGTGTTTATAGGCACACTAGTGAGAACTGCAGGTGGCCTTTTCATCTTTGATTTCTTCAGGGAGACTACGAATTCGACAAAACCTTGCATGCCTGGGGAACTGGCTTCAGCGTAACAATGTGTATTCGAGGTCTGCATTTCCTAAATGAATCAAACGATTTTCGTCTCGCACAATACGTTCACCTGGCCTGACAAACAAACGTTTTGTTTCTCGAGGAGTGCGCATAACAGGATACTCACCTTTGGAGCGACAGCCCCGAGAGGTATATCCGTGTAGTTCTTGCATCCCGGCACGCAGCATTTCATATGGCAGTACTTTTTGTTAGGCTAGTTGGTTTGATTCCATGCTTGCGAGACTCAGCGCACCAAGACAGAGCACAAGAACACAGCGGACGACAGGACGAAGCGATGATCAGCGCTTCGTCCCCTCGTCCTTCTTGTTCTCGCGTGCTTCGTCTGATCGCCGAACCCCGCAAGCATTTCATATGGCGCAGCTGAAAGAACCTAGCCATAGTTCGCGAAATACACAAGTGCACTGCGCGGCGGCGGCAGCCCCCACAGGCTCAGCCCGTCCAAAAGTCCAAAGTTGCATCTACAACCTGCTCGCAGCGCGCGCCTCAAGTTTCAAGTGCAGGCGTCGCGTAGAGAAGGCCACGCGAAGGCATTTCTTCGGAGCGAAGCGTGCGAAACTGCAACCGAAACCAGCTACCGACTACCGCTTGCCGTATCACGTGACGGCCGTCGTTGTCCACTTCTCCTATCAGTTCAGTTCAGTCGTTCAGTCGTGTCCGACTCTTCGTGACCCTATGGACCATTTCACGCCACGCTTTCCGGTCTCTCACTATCTTCCTAACATCACATAGCTTCATCTGCAGTGCCTCGAGGATGCCATCTAACCATCGCGTTCGCTGCCTACCCCTTCTCCGGCGACCGTCAACCTTTCCCAACATCAAATCTTTCTCAAGCGACTCCTCTCTTCTCATCAGATGACCAAAGTAGCTGAGTTTTAACTTTAGAATTTGACCCTCCAATGAGCAGTCAGGGTTTATGGTCGACAATATCGACTGATTTGATCTTCTGGCAGTCCAAGGAACTCTCAAGAGTCTTCGCCAGCACCACAATTCAAACGCGTCAATTCTTCGGCGGTCAGCCTTTTTCACAGTCCAACTCTCGCATCCATACATCGAGTGAACACGAATACCTTCCAGTGGCGCGAACGACGACGCTCGGGCACGCCGATTTTCATTGACGCCGCCAGACGGCGCCACTGCAACATCTACTAGTCGACTTTTCAATGCTTTCTTGCAATAGTGCGACATAGTACCGATGCTTTTGTGCGCCTATTCAGTAAAAGTGGTGATTTTTTCCCTATGCCGACGTATGTGGACCTCCACCCATGATAGAAGGCGTTTCATTCGTCATTATTCGGGTTTTCGCCGTTGCACTAGGGTGGAAGCACTCTTATTTTGCTGGCGTCTGCTACAGCTCATGCGGGATGAGTTATCGCGCACTGTAAATCGTTACGGCACATTCATTTGTACGGGACGGGTATTTTTCTGAGCCCTGCAGAGCCCGCTTTATTACAGAGCCAACTCAACTGTCAGCAGCAGACTGTTAGCAGAGCGGCCAGGCATCGTGCGCAGGCACGGGTTCTCGCATCTCTCCAACCACGCCGCAGTAACTTTCCTTTAGCCAATAGTGATGATTATATTACACTGCGCTATTCGGTATCCACCGGTAACCAAGAATACTCATTTTAGCGTGATATCTGCCTAGCGTTAAGAAATTTGCCAACTGGTAAAGTGAGGAGCAGCTTCAGGCTGCTACTTTTTTTTTTTTTTTGACAAAGTGGTCATGAAAAAAAATCCGACGCTTTGAAACGAATCATCCGGCGATATTCTGTGGCGTCACCATTATTCTCTGTTCACAGAAACAATATCTGTTATAAATCATCGCTGTAAGCCAGGTGCTAAAATCTTTTCATCATCTCATATGCATAACATATATGCCAAAAATACATACATGAGGAGAGCAGAGCAGTTTTGTTTAGGTACTTCACAAGGCTTCTCCACAGCTGTTTTATTTTATTTGAGTGCATGGGACAAAAGCCATCAGCAATGAGTTGTTTTGTGAAATTATTGACTACACAAATAGTCCTAAGAGCATCCATCTGCTCATCTTCAGTCGCTTTGAATCTTGACATTGCGCTGGTTAATGCATTTTGTGAAAACGTGCATGCGGGTAGTTAAACAGTGATTTCAGCTGCACCAATTTGACAGTGGTCAGAGCACCCAAGTTCGCAGGTTTGATTGGCCAGTAGCTATACTGAGTACAAGCTGTCTGCTTGAATTTAGGCTGAAGCAGGTTGTAAACACATTCTCAAGGTCAGCCACAGACTGGTATCACTTGAAGGGTACAAAAGGCCTCTGTTGTCCTTAAAATTAGTAAAATTAGCCAAGTTTAATACATGTGACTTATCTTTCTTTTAAAGAAAAAGATTAAAGCTTTTATCACAGTTAGTTTGAGGTAGGATAGAGAGACCACAATTGTATACAGCTGCCAGCCAACTGGTTCACCCCAGGCAATTTTTAATTTTGAAGTTAAGTAATTAGTAATTATTTTTTTCTAATTGACTAACTATCGCCTCTAGACAATAACTGGGTTTGCAGAATTTGGGAGCGCCTTCTAAAACCACCATTCCATTTATTTCCGATAAAGAAAGCCTCATCGTTTTTTCCAAGCTCTAAAGAATTAAAGCCCGCGAAATATAAAAATTATCAGCCTGTATAGCCAGTATAGCGCTGAGACTGGGCTGTTGAGTCACGGCGGCAGCTAATTTCTGTCACTCAAACCATGCACGGTTGGGAGCACCACAATATCGTAGCGCATGAATGCGTCAGTCACGTGATTTTTTTTTATTTCACGGGCTTTCTATAGAGGTGGGAAAAACTATGTACGTGAGGTTTTCTTTATCTGGAATAAATGAAATGGGGACTTCAGAAGGTCCTCCCTAACTTTGCAAATCACATTTATTTGAAAGCAATACTTAGTAAATTAGAATTGCAAAATTAAAAATTGCCTGCACCGTTTTTTTTATCGATATTTATTGTCTTGGGACATCAGTATGGTATGATATGAAGAATGAATAAATGATTAAATAAATGTGCCAGCTAGAGATCCGAGGACATACCATGACTACGCGGAATTGAATTTAATTTAATCTCAGCTGTCTGCTTTATTGAGCTAGTGGTAGTATTCGATATCACGCAGTCGAAGCCTTCTTCCCCGAAGTCTTCCTTTTGTTCAGCCCTGGTGCGCCAGGTGGCTGTCAGCAAGCGGTTTCTCAGGCCTATCTCAAATGGTTTATTTTTAACACTTGGCTGAAGTTAGCTTGGACACTGTGGGGTTTTAAGGGGGACGGTCTTCCGCCCCGCTCCTACTCCGCAGGTACAGCGTCCTCGCTGGCGACCCGCGGAGGGGAACAAAGGGACAAAGGACGGGGAAGACACATAGTTAATACTCGAATGCTATTTATTGCACTTGCAAATAATACAGAGCATGCCGGCTAGCTATACATCAACAAGGTTTTCCTTGGAAGGGCAAGGCTACGTAAGAAGGGCTTTTGACTCACCGGCTGGGGAATGGGAGTGTGATTTCGGCGGCGGACATTTGAACGCGCCGTGAATATGGCGGCCGGGATCTCCCGTGCGCGCCGCATTCTTCGGACGAAGCCATACCACAGCGTTTGCCGCGGGAGGCGGCGAAAGCGTGCGGTACCGTTGTCAGATGGGAGGAGGTTTGGCTCCAGAAGGCGCCGCACCTCAAGGTCTCACATAACCTATCTGCCCGTCATCATTCATACATCATCCCCGGTACCTCCCCCTCCTCCCGGATGTCCGGGGGGAGGAGGATTTTGATTCGGGATGACGGCCGTACCCTGGCAA
>JAJIZL010030780.1:0-15687 GCA_023969395.1 Amblyomma maculatum
GCCAATAATTGAACCAATTATTATTATTATTATTATTATTATTATTATTATTATTATTATTATTATTATTATTATTATTATTATTATTATTATTATTATTATTATTATTATTATTATTATTATTGATAACAGAGAAATGTTGGAAGTGCAGTACAAAAGTGATCCTAGCAATGGCTCGACTGACACTACTCGCACGGAGCACCCAATTCGCGTCACAGGGTTCGTGAGGGCAAACCAAATATTATCATAAATGAAGCACAATCATTTAATAAGAACCTAAATAAAACAATATGTAGTACGAGCTTGGATTTCCCCTGCCTTCCGAGCCAGCGAACCGGTTATGTCGCGTGCAGCGCACGGAGCACTCATGTGCTTTAAGATTGCTAGCGTCCTTGTCTTAAAAGAAACATCTCCTCCGGACTACATACTTATTATTTTACTGCAAGATTTCCTTTAGTAACGGCGTAATAATAATAAAAACAAATCCGTATATAGATCGCATGCTACAGGTGAAAACGATGGTCAACGAGCGGGCCACTTTATTTCACAGTACTGATGATACTTTAGCAGTTTTTAAACATATTAGATACACAATATAATTACATAGCGGACTTACCTCGAGATTCACCTCCTACGTTTTTGTTAACGTGGGACGCATTCACAATCAATATTTACTCATCCCCGTCTGTTGTCTGCTCTACAGTGCGGAAGTGAATAAAACGTTTCCCGCCTATAGTTAAGTATCCTTCATAGCAGTACGCCTCAGGTTGCCCAGTCAAGACAGAATGCAGGTTGCATTTCGCGGTGCGCCTGCGGAGGCGCGACAAGGCGCGTGCTCGTGCGAGAGAAAGCGCACGGCGCACGCCGTGAAGGCAGCGAGCTGAGGCGGCGGCGTCCAGTGCGTGCCCGCGCGACAAAGCAGCGCGAGATGTCTGCACTTGCGCTGAAGCGAGCGAGCGAAAGGAAAAAACTTGCAAGGGATGCCTAGGTGGCCGCCGCTTGTATCCCCAGTTTTTATTTTTCTGTCGGAGATGGCGCTCCCTGTCAGGAGTAGCAGCACCTCTCGACGGTGCTCTGGAAGCCTATACTACCGGCACCACTTTCTCTCTTTACGCTTTCACTAGCTTCCACCCTAATAATAATAATATTATTAGATATAAAACTTTTCCGAATTCCCACTATCTCTGAATGCTAGGTCAAGATGAAAAGCTTGCTAGGCTGCTTCTGCATGTCTTAGGTGCAGCAGAATGAATCCCCTGAATTTTTATATTGTCATGCATGTCAGGATAAAGGTGATTTCGGTGAATTGAAGCACGATCAAGTAAATTCGGCGTGAGAGCATCGAGGATTCATGTGATGGGGCACCTTTGTGGAGTCTTCCGCTGATGAGCCGGTAATTACTCCAAAAAATAATCTTCTCCTTTAAATAACCTGAATGAGCCAGAAAACTGGATGAGCCAGAAGAAAATAGATTAGACTGATGCCAGAGTTCCGCTTTATAATTTAGGCGCACTCTTAGTGTAGGCAACGCGACAAACACTTGAGACATATTGGTGAATTTTGGCAGCGGTGACGTGCTAAAGGACGGTAATTCGAATACCAGTTCTGTGCAATTTCCCATCGGAATTCAAAAAAATTAAAGAACGTGTGTTGATGCAATTGTGTAGGCAGGCTTGGTGTGCCACGTCATGCCGGCGAACAGCTCCGGAAAACTCATTCCCTCAACAGACAGGATTTTGCCACCCGGGTGTAGTAATTAGCCACAACCTCGTGGGAATACCAGAGCCAGCCCTGGCTGTCAGTCCCAGAGGCGGTGAATTGTGCTGACTACGGTGGCCAGATCATTAAAGCAGCAAAGAGTGATAGAAACTCCGGCTCTAGACAGGTCATCATTTTAAGCTTACCCTGGCAACACCTAACACTGGAATCCTAGCTAATGAGAATAGTTTCGAAGTGCTCTTCAAGGATCCAGTTGTTGTGATTAGGATATCATAGAGCTTAGCAAGATTATGAGGCCAAATATGCAATTTAGTGTACTGATGGCGGGAGTGTACTGCGTTATTGAGGTTTACGGAGAGAAGAGAACAGAGAGTACGGTTTCTTGTCAATAAGAATAAACCTGCTAATATAGATCAATTCTAGAGCATTAAAATAGAGGGTGGGAGGCAACGTAATAAAGCTTAGAAAGCGGTATACTCTGAAGGTTGTACAGGCCTATGCACCTGCCTGTAGTAATAATTACCATGCAATCGAAAGCTTCTGCGAAGATGTAGAATTGGCAATGGGAAAAGTAAAAACGCGGTATAACGTACTAATGGGCCACTTAAATTGCAAGGTAGAAAAAAGCACTGGATGACTATGGCACTGGTTCGAGGAGCATTAGGAGGAATTTGTTAGTTGCCTGGATTACCAGGACATAACAACTGAAAAGAGAAGACTTGTTCGTGACTTTGGCTTACCCTTTTCTGCAGTGCGAACAGAACTTTTCCCACAGCCAGTTCTTACACGAAACATATTAACCCCCGCTATAAGGAAGACTTTTCTTACTTGAACATTGTATTCCAGAATGATAACTTCTGTCAACAGGCCATAAATATGTTTCAAAGTAGAATAATGTTCAAGAACAAAACTTGAAAGATATAGCACTATTTGAGCATAGTGGATAGACTGCCTGAAATTGCTACAATCTGAAACCCGCCAGGTAATTGCACAATTTTGTGCACAATATGATCTCATGCTAATTTTTTATGCTACGCATGCCAATTTAATTTTGTAGAAATATCTCCATGTTGATAGGTGTAATGAAATAATTAAGACAAAATATGGTTTTTGCTACAATATTTATTTTATTGCAGGGAACGTAAGGCCGTCTATGCGACACCTGCCACAGTTTTCAATATTTTCTTGTAGGTTCCACCCACATGTTGCTCGCTGCATTCATCTTTCGCGTTGAAAGTATCAGTGAAAGGTCCCATGCATATATCTCGCATACTGTTAAAGCATGCGCTCTCGTCGTTATTATTGGCGTTTTCAAGTCCCCATAAGGCACATATGGGCCTGCCTGCAAATTGAAACGTATACAACAGTGTGTGAGTGCATTATAAAGGTTAATAATAAAGGTGCCAATTATTTTCCCTAAAAAAAGCATTTGGTAGCTCTTACATAATATGAATTGTGGAAAGCCGCTTGGTCATTGATTTTCCGTACATTTTGCATTGATTTTATGAACATATCGGCGGCTACATATGCCAATGATAAATATTGCAGTTCTACACTTCCTTTTCCCCCAAGTTTTATCTCCAAGGATGAGAGTGTTTTAGTAATTTCATATGAGAAAGTGCACTCTAACTCAAGCCTTCATGGTGAGCAAAATGAATTGTTCTCTTTTTTCACACGCACGTATTAGTTAGGGGAAGGTAAATCGACCGTAATAATTTATACTTGGCCGCTAGCTTGGTCATGCCGCGCAAAACTTTTGTGAGGAGCATGTGGATGCTCAATGCCTAGGAAAGCTACCCTAGCCTAGCAATTAAGTGCTATCCCACGCCCCGCGGGCAGGCCACGGGAACAGGAATGCATTACAAATGACGTATTTGCTTCTAGAAGCTGTTAGTTTGGAGGTTACAAGCCGGTACACTGATAGGCCGGCAGGTTTTCTACAGACACCCCGAGACTTCGCGCCTTGGCTGAAGGTGTCGGTCTACACTTGTCGACATTATATCGCTCCCGCGTATGCGTCAATTTTAACCAGAGCTACCAAACTCGGGCAGCAATTGCTTTCACATCGGCTATAAAACATTCCGTACGTTTACAGATTGAGTCGCATATGCAACCTTTGGGGCACAGAAGTATGCCGTATGCCTCTGGTAAATGAGCCTGTATATCTTCAGTGGTTTGTCATTATTCCACAAGTGCGATCCACTGTTGCAGCATTAAGCTCAGAATAGAATGAAATTGATTAAAAAGGGGAAAATACAAAGCACGGAAACATGACTTATTTCGGGTGACATATAATCGACACCAAACATATATCTGGCTGACATAAAAAATTGAGCTTAAAATTTAATTATTGAAGTAGTCGTTACGAGAAGGCCCACAAATAAATATTTCAAATCTGTATTTGCTCTTTTTCGACAGCCGCCGGCATGCGGCCTTATCACTAAGATTTTGACACGCGGATCTGTTTGGTATTCTGTGTTCGTTAATGATCGTTGTGAATAGATGCAGTTTAATAAAATCATTTGTCATGCAATTTGCACCGAGATAGGTTTTGAAGATTCCGGTTCCTTCCGTATGATTATGCAATGTTCTAGGTTGTGCTATTCACCTTTTGCGGTTTTATCTCGATGTTTCTCGGCCGCCTTAATTTGAACAATGACGGGTGCGATGGGCATTGTTTTGTTAGTTGGACGAACGACAATCAGATTTGCTGTTATATCCGACGCCAATTAGCTTTTTTTTGCGGCCGCAAGTCGGCCCAATAAAGAGTTTTATTCAAGTGCAGCATCAGTTTCCTCGTTTCTGACTACCGGGCATGGTATCACTACGTTACAATATCAATACGTGTAACATATGTAGCAAAGAATATTAGGGATGCTTGTATGTATGCGTCTATACGGGTGTGATGACGGTGATTGCGATTGCGCGAGTGGCCCGTGAAAAAGAAGTGAAGCCCGGATTCGTGCAGGGTGAGCCTGGTGTGAGTTAATTTGAGGCAGGTGATTAGGACGGACGTTCCAGAGCGTCTCTGGGCGGTTCGCATCACTGTTCTGAGCCTGGCGTGAAAAGCTGGTTCGCCAGCCCCTACCGGGCACCTGGTTCGGTGTCTGGTGCCGCAGAGCACTCCGTCATCCTGTGGCCAACTCCCCGAGGCAGTCCACCTGCTGCGTCGCGCCTGACTGCCGTACTTGCGCCGCCGCTGCACCCGGGCGTGAGCTCCCGTAGTGCGTGGGCGTAACCCAGCGGCTACCCATGGCACTGGAAGCCTGGGTCCAACCCGCTGCAGTACCGTGCACTGGAACACCTAGACGTTTCCTACCGCGCTACCAGGTACTTGGACCCCTGGCGTGAACAGGGTCAGCTTCATATCCCGGCCGCTGCTCTCTGGGGACCAGATCTAGGGCCTGCTATATACTGCATTCTATGGAAACAGACTTCTACCGTTGGCCGGCCATCACCTCAAATGGACTGCAGGGCATCGTCGAGCTAGCCTGCACCAACATATACTCAACCTCGGACTAAGAAACAGTAGGACGTTTGTGGATGTGTCCTTTTCGACCATAGGCCAGTGTGTATTCATGTGTTAGTGATTTGTAGTCGTCACGAAAAGAAAAGAGTGCGTGTGTCACTGAGCTTGATCTGGTACTGCTCAGAGCTCCTGAACAGACCTTGGCGCAATAACAACGTCACAGGGTTTGCAATCATGCCATGATTCTCCACAGCCAAAGTGAATATTGCTGGACAAGACAATGAAGAGGCTGTGCTTTATCTTTTTCTCAGTTCTCTTTGTCTAGTCACTCCTCTTTTGCATCGGCGAAACCACCAACGTCACCAACAACGACGCGGAAGAACCGCAAAACACGCACATAAGGGCTGCGCTGTAAACATTTCCACATTTAAAATGTCCCTGTTTATGTCGATAAGAACTTACACCGACCGCGAGGACGCCTGCTCACGTTTTCGGACGCGTGTGCAGATGTCACCTGCATTCTTTTTCTTGCCAAAGCATTCACAATATATTCATTTTCTCTCATTGAATGTTACACATCTACTAATTTCAAGCAACGTGCTTTAGAGGTGCGCCTGTAATGACTGTTTGCTGTCACGATTGTGTCCATCCGTTCGTAACACTTCAGTTTGATGACATCTTCATTAGTCTAGTATGCTATACCTACAAAGAAATGATGATGTGATCGGTGGTGTAACACATTAACTATTGCTAGTAATAGTTATGTTCAATGAGTAGCTTGTCACTAACTTGCAGACGCACTAGTGAGTAACTAGTTGGAGGGTGACATTAGAATCCGCCTGCCATGACATTTGCATTCACGTTACCCCTAGTCCACGGGCAGTAGCTGTGACTGGAGTCACTCCTTTCATAAGGGAGGGTGATATCAGGACCAGCCCGCTAGAACCCTTTGCATTCACGTTACGCCTAGGACACGCAGTTACGTCCATACGGCTTGGTTAAAGCAGGACTTTATATGTGGGCTGGTAGCGTATATGCTCTGGCGTCATACCCTTAAATGCTGAGCTTAAGTGTCCTCAATAAATATACTAATAGGCCGTTATAGGGGAATAATCTAGAAGGCAAGAAAAGCTTTTGCTTCCATCCAGATGTACCCGGAGCTAAACCAAAGCTAATTTCTACTCTCCATTTTGCATACTATTGGAATGAAGATAGTAAAAGACAATGGGTTATTACCTTAAGATTTGTTCAAACTCAGCTTTGAAAGTATTCCAGATGAGTACATTTGACAACTCGAGAAGAATGAGATATATAAAATTGGCTGTGGTTTAGCTCTGGTTAAACAGAGCTGAATTGCGTTTGCAATATCTCCATGGCTGAGCTTATGGTTCAGCATGTAGCGTACATCATTGTGTATCTTTATATGTTAAAGCGGGGCTTTACATGTAGGCTGGCGCTGCCAACTTGGGCCTTGAGTTTCACATGGGACGGTTATGTAAGAACCAGCCTGTCAGGATCCTGGCATTCACGTTTCCCCTATAGACCAATAAGGCACGTTCATACGGCCTGGTTAAAGCCGTATTCGGCTCGGCTGCGGCTCAAGATAACACGTTGCCCTTCCCGGAACTACGCGACGGGCTGAAGCCTTGCGCAGTACTGCTAACGCAATAAAATATTCAAAACAGATTGTTCGTTCAGCGCGCGCCGTGGCACCTCAGATAGAGTCAAAAATTCAAAGCAAAAATATTCTGTGAAAGAGCAAAAATTTATGCACATTAGAGAGATATTCTAGCAGTTGGTTGAAGCATAAACCTCTATCCTTGCTCCATACACTGTAGAAGTGAACACATTTTCTTAACATCGAGACAGGAACTAGGACCAAGTATTCGGTCAAGTGCAAACGAATGCAAATTTCAAAATGTATCGGCGAAGAAGACTTGATGTGAGTAGTTCAACAGTATAAGAATGGTTTACTGAAGGAAACTGCAGTTATATTAACTTTGCGATCATTATATTGTAGGTCAGGCATTTGGAAATTTTCAGCGCCTGACTTTCAAGAAAGACACCGACGACAACCTTACAGTGCTCGCTTCGACGCTCGTGCGTGTTCTGACACAAGCTACTACTACTGCTACGACTGATCGCCGGACGTTCTATTCGCTGTTCACGGCGTAGCGGCCAGAGGATCCTTATTATAAGTGGTGGAGGTGAAAGCAATGCCCTCAACCTGGAGCTACAGCCTACCCACCTTCTCCATCGCCTGTCATATGTTTTATGTACCGCACCAGCGTCACCCAGCCGTCTTCAGCGGCGCTGATGACACGGATGTGGAAGACTGGCGTCATATGAACGTGTAAGTGGGTAAAAGTGGGACGAAACCGGGAAGCTAACAAACGTTATCTTGTATATGAGTTACGTGGCCAATCTGTAGTTTCGAAACCATGAAACAGACATTTCATCTTGGACGGCTCTCAAGACCAAACTAACCGAAGGGTTTGGTCTTCGCGCTGAGCAGCGCTTGCGAAATCGGGCACAACAAACCAGCTGAAACTTCAACATTCACATAAAAGATGTCATCAACCTGTGCAAGCGCATCAACTCTACCTTGAGCGAGGCTGATAAGATCAGGCACATTATTCAAAGCATTCCCGATGATGCCTTCCAGATCCTCGTCGCCCCAAACTCACAAACTGTGTCCAATGTCATCAGCTTGCGACAACGCTTCGATGAGCTGCGCAAACAGCGGCTTTCCACACGACGTGGTGGCCTTCAGCAGGCAACCTTTTCCTTCTTGGCTCTCTCCGGGGAGGGTGCTATGGACCAATGCTGGCTCATTGAGCACATTCAGCTTTTCGTGAGGACGTCGCACGCTAGCTTTCCTTGTCTACCTTCCCGCCTGCGCCTGCGCCGCCGCTCACTCCCAAGCTTCAGCGTGCCATACAGGAGCATGTGGATGATGTTCTGCCATCACCTCTTCCACAGCTCCTGGTCGCGGCTCCTCTCACGTAAGCTGATGCTTTGGAGAAACCACGGCCCTCACCTATCGCCTCCGTGTATATGCGGTCACCACTCCTTTATAATCCTCAGCGACCTCCGCAACCTCAGCAATCTGCCACTCTCCTCATAGGTCGGTTCTCTGCCGTCGATAACAGCCACAGGCTTTCAACTCCAGGCGAACGCACGACAACCGACCTATTTGCTACGCCTGTGGATTCGCTGGCCATGTGGGTCGTTTGTGTCGCAATCGTGGCCCTCGTCCCTACGCTATACGCGTGAGCCGATGTACAAGCTTCCCCCGTCCCTTCTCTCGAGCGTGTTCCGTGAGCCTCCTCCAGGGTCCTCTAGAATTTACTAACGTCGCGTCCACCGCTCACAGTCTCCTGGCCGCCGCTACCGTTTCAGATGCTCCGCCGACAGCCAGCCGTCCACACGGAAAACTAACGACGGCAGTTCCGGAGGCAAGAACTGCGCCGTCAGGGACTAACTCAGGGCCTTTTTCTGTTCCAGCCAACACTAGTACGATATATATTGAGGTAGCTCCTATCGAAGCACTTGTAGACCCTAGCGCAGCCGTTTAAGTGCTTAGTTACGCCCTCTGTCGGATACTCAAAAAGATAATGATGCCGCTTTGTGCCATTTCTCTACTCACCGGCCGCGCTCAGGCCATTCGAAAATTTACCGCCTGTACCGCCCGCCTTCTCATCGACGACGTTCCATACACCATAGAATTAATCGCCCCCCCCCCCCCTCATCACACGATGCCATCCTTGATAAGGACTTCCTCTCCAATCCTAATGCCGTAATAGGCATCACCCCTATGTAGCTTGAGTTATCACCCCTCAGTGACATTCCTTTCGACGTATCCAGTGCTGCTGCTGCTACCGTGTACCTCGGAGAGGACACCGACATTCCGCTTTTCTCCTCAGTGCTTGTGCCTCCTTATTATGCTGCTCTTTCCGACGACACAGTAAATTACACATTGTTGTTACAGTGCACTGACAAATATTCGCTCAAATGCTATTTATTTTTGCAACCCGTGCCTTGTCCTACGACTTTATATGGTGTCCAATCACATGGTAGTGTGGCTTTGCTCAATTCTACCGCCACTTATTCCTTCGTCGATACAACCAGCGGCCTTCACATCAGCGTCATAACGTCTCACCCTGTCGCCACTCCATCTTCCCTCGAAGTTTTTCATTGGTCCATCGAAGCTGGACTGACGCCCTTACAACGAGCCCAACTTGTCGCCTTCCTAAAACGTTTCCGGCTTCGTTCGACTTCTAGCAACTTTCTTCGGGACGTACAACTACCGTTACCCACCATATTGATATTGTCACCGAAGCCCTATAGCGCTAGCTTCCGTACCGCGTATCAGCCGCTGAGCGCCGCATCACAAAAGAGCAGGTGACATGCTCACGTGCAACATAATCCAGCTATCGCGCAGCCCTTGGGTGTTTTCGGCTGTCCTAGAAAAGAAAAAAGACGGTTTCATCCGATTCTATATTATTGCTGCCGACTGAACAAGATCACGCGCAAGGACGTTTACCGTCTCCCTGGTAACAACGACGCTCTCGACTGAATGCTGGGAGTTGAGCTCTTTCCTTCATTTTACGTACGTTCCGGTTACTTGCAGGTTGCGATGGCAGAGGTCGATTGCCCAAAAACAGCTTTCGTCACACCCCACGGGCTCTATGGATTTAAAGTCATGCCGTTTGACCTGCACGATGCCCTGCAACAAGCTAACGCGTGATGGACAACCTACTCAAAGGGCTCAAATGAGAAACTTGCTATTGTTACGTGGACAACGTTGTAACCTTTTCCCCGGATTTTCATCGCACCTCCAGCGCCTTGCTACTGTTCTGCAATCCCTGACCGACACGAGCCTTTAACAAAATTTAAATACGCGCCATTTCGGAGCTTAGCAGTTCACCATTCTCGGACATGTCGTTTCCAAAGGTGGTGTTTTTCCCGACCCGGCAAAATTGCCCGCTGTTGCAACATTTCTCAAGCCCAGTACTGTGAAAGAACTCCGCAGCTTCGTCGGCCTCTGTTACTACTTCCGTCGCTTCGTTAGCACTTTCGCCAATGTCAACGACCCCCAGACCGAGCTTCTGTCCAGCCACGGCCATTCAGCCTTTACTCCACACTGTAATGAAGCGTTCGCGGCACTCCGCCGCCTTCTCACGAGTCCACCAATCCTGCTTTAGTTCGACTCATCTTCTACGACGGAAATCCACACAGATGCCAGCGGCGTTGGACTTGGTGCAGTACTCGCTCACCACAAGTTTGGTTTTAACGCGTATGTTGTCGCTTACACCAGCCCGGTCCTAACGAAGCCTGAAGTAAACTATTCCGTCACAAAGAAAGAGCTTTTAGCTATCCTCTGGGCAATAGCCAAATTTCACCCCCATTTGCATGGCTGCTCTTTAGATGTCACTGATCATCGCTCCCTCTGATGGCTGCTTTCTTTGCATGATCCTCCGGTACACTGGCCAGTTGGGGTTTGAGGCTTCAAGATGACGACAGAGTCGTCTATTACTCTCACCACAGACATTCCGATGCAGGTGCCCTATCATGTTCACCCCTGCCGTCTGAAACCACTTGTGATATATCCGTCTTGCATCCCGCTGATATGTCCATCCATATGATTTTCGAGCAATGCAAAGAAACATGGATTACTTCACTCCAGGATTGGTTATCTGGGCTATCGTCACGACCTCTTTTCCGCTCTTTCCGTCGCCAGTCGCACCATTTCGCCATTAGAGACGAGTTGATTTACCGTAGAAATGACCTCCAGGGTGGTCGAAAATGGCTGCTTGGTATTCCGACCCACCTACGCTAAGTAATTTGCTCCCACTACCACGATGATACCAAGTCTACCCACGACGGCTTATTGAAAACCTTCACCTGCCTGCAACAGCGATACTACAGGCGTGGGATATACCGTTATGTTCGCCAGTTCATCCAGTTCTCCTCGAATGTCAGCGCCGAGAAAATCCACCTGGCCAGCTTGCCGCTCCTATGCAGCCGCTGAACTACCCAACAAAGCCCTTTGAGTTTGTTGGAATTGGCTTGTATTACCCTCTTCCTAGCACATTACCAGGCAATTGCTGGATCATTGTTGTAAATGGCCATCACACACGTGACTCCGAAACGTCGCCTTTGACATCTGCTACGGCCCACGAAATTGCCGCCTTCATCCTCCATCAATTCATTTGTCGTTATGGGGCTCACAAATAGCTGCTGAGTGGCAGAGCTCCTGCTTTCCTTTCTGAGGTTATTAAAGCGCTCTTTCGAGAGTGCAAAATCGTTCATCACGCAACCTCCGCGCTCCATCAGCAGACACATGGCATGATTGAGCATTTCAACCGCATCCTGGTAGCATGCTGGCATTGTATACTGCTTCCGATGACTCTAACTGGTACCGCGTTCTTCTACTCGTCCCTTATGCTTATAACTGTGCCCATGAAGCAACCACCAGATTCTCGCTATACTTCCTCCTGTACGGCCCTCAGCCCTCTTGTACCATGTTACCACTTTTTCGTACCGACCAGATTCTTCGGTTTTCATGACTGTTTCCCAAGCTGCGACGTTTGCTGAAGAATCCCGCCAGCTTGCGTGCTCTTTCACTTCTCACGCCCAGCCGCAGCAGAGAACGACTCGAGATCAATCTGCACTTCTCCCTGCTTATCGTGCAAACACTTTAGTCTCACTATGGGTACCTGCGTCCAGTCCCGGTCTTTCTTCAAAACCTCTCAGCAAGTACCAGAGCCCCTACCGTCTTTTCAAGCAAACATTCCCGGTCAACTAGCTCATCGGACCCCTTACGTCGTCCACTGACTACCGCCACCGCAAACGTGAAATAGTACACAGCAATTGCCTGAAATCTTACTACAATACCGCTACCTTCACATCGCCAGAAGCCGCCAGGATGTCGCCTTTGCGGCCGGGAGTCACGCGTTAATAATTAGGGGGTATTATTAATGATGCGCCCTTAATGGTGCGCACACTCCCAGACACCCTTTTGAGTGAGTGGGGGTAGCTGTTCCGGTCGCAAAGGAGATGCCCTCGACCTGCGGGGCAAGCTCAGCCGGAATTGAACTACCTTGTAGTAACAGAAGGGGTGGTCGTTTTGTGCCCAGCGGTCGCCGGTTCAAACCAGAGTAAGGATCGGAGTCAGAAGTAACAAACAAAACACAACTTATGCACAGCAAGAGACGATACAAAGGAATAAACAAGATCACTTGAAATGCACAGACGAGAGGTTCACAGAATACAAACGCTAAGCATGCAACCACAGAATGATTCAATAACACAGAAGCTTTACAAAAGATCAAACACGAGAGAGTTACATAAACAAACACCAAATTGTTCACCGGGCACTGTTGCAGTCCGACGCCTCAAGAGTCACGATGTGGCCGCCATACGAGACGAGCGCCGCTCCCTTGTAGGTTCGTGGGTTTGCCAGCAGCGGGTGATCCCCGGGAGTCCAGCCGAAGCACAGGCGAACACGTCGCAAACACTGACGAACTGTCTGACTGACTGACTAACAAGCGGCGTGGTCTCTTTAAATAGGGCGCGCCGTGTCTGTCTGTTAGCACGCACCAAAACTAGCGCGCACACACACTTAGCTTCGCTGGTTATAGCGCTCCCTCTTCCTCCCGTCGAGCCGCGCGTCGTCATTGGCTAGGTCCCATAGAAGATTCTGAAGTTTTCTGGCGAATTCCAGTCCGATGAACCTAGGGTGCCTGGATGCTCTCTCTCGCCCCCGCTCCGTTCATGGTGGGGACATTCTTTGAAGGAGCTGTCGCCGCCTCGACCGGTTTTCGTAGCCGCTGTCCGCCATTGCATAGCCCAGTCCCCACGGAAGCAGCACGCGTGAACTTTGCGCGGCCGCCTGGCTGTGGTTTTCGGCGCAGAATGCCTGGTTGCTGCGTGCCGTTGTGTACGAGCCACTCCAAAAATAGTTGGAGAATGTTTCATTTTCTAACAGAACCGAAAAGAAGGCTCCTGTTGATTGTGAAAGTCAAGCGCGACAAGTGGCAGCCGACAAAGGGATCGTGCGTATGCCAAGTGAGTATTGTGCCTTCGTTTTTCGTGTCTACAACTTATGGCCGTGCACGTGTAGTAACCGCTATTGGAGTCTGTCCGTTTGTGCTGTGCAATGTGTGACGCCTGGCAGCCTGTGCACTAAAACGCAATAAAAAGGCTGTCATGTAACGAATGAGTTTTCTATGCCTGCATCATGAAACTGTACAACGCTGGAATCTTTCGAGGGTGCTAAATATGTTGCATGCGAACCAAGTACTGAAAGAAATATGCATTGATGATCCATATCGATATTATATTAAAAGCTTCACTCATTATGTCCCGGTTCTGACATTGCCTGCAGGCCCACTTTGAAGAGAACAACTTCGAACAAAATCGGGCCGACGGCTGGAAGAAGTTGAAACCAAATGCTGTGCCAACCGTATTTCCCTTTAACGGTAATTACATACAATACTTTGACATCAGCGTTGCATTCATAAGGCCGCTTGCCGTTGTCGTATTTTGACCAATGTCAACGGCACTAATGTGCTAGCGCTTGCAATTCCAGGCTTAAATCTAATTCCTGCAACGGGCATTCTTATTTGCACCTTCAACTTGTTCATTATTATTATTATTTATTTATTTTTACTCTACTAATATTATTATTTTTTTTTGCTGTTGTAGCTTTGCCGCGGCAGAGGAAGCCACCGAAAGAAAGGATGCGACCTCCTGTGTCATCCGTGGCATGTGAAGAAGGGTTGCCGCCATGTGAAGATGAATGTGAAAGCATGTGAAAGCAAGGAAACAGCTTAAGCGTCCCTCAAAAGCAGCAATGAACTGCCTCCAGGACATGACTGCAACCCAAAAGCAGCCAGCCTGAGCCTTTCGCCAAGTGACAGAAACAACGCGCAAAGCTCGGCTACTGCTGCGCTGTCTACTGGAGTTCATGACCAACAATCTGCTAATAACTCCTGCGCAGAGTTAAATAAGCAACTCGAAGATATGACGAGAAAATATAACCAGCTTCTTGAAGCGCACAGCAAGGCAAATACAACCATTCAAGGCCTTAAAAAAGTGAATAAGCTGGAAAATAACTTAGAAAATGTTGGAAACCGCATGAAATCCTTGAACAAAGATCAAGTGGAAGCACTTTCACGAAACAGTAACCAGGGAGCACATGGTCATCACAAACAATCCGGCAAGCACTTCAGATTAAATTTGCATGTGGAACCTCGGGATATGAAACAGTTAGGAGACTTGGGTAGCCACTTCCGTCCAGTAGAACTCTTGCGCGTCGCCTACAGGGTCTGAAGTTTACGCCGGGGATTCTAGCTGAGGTGGTCGACTCGCTAAAGATGAAGGCAGAAGGCATGAAAGACGTTGAGAAAGACTGTGCTTTTTTTCTTGATGAAATGGAGATCGCCGAGGGATACGAACTTGATCGTGCTGGAGATGTTGTGTATGGGGGAAAAACTTTGCCACTGAAGCCAGATGAGCCTACACACCATGCCCTCGTATTCATGGTGGGTGGCCTCACTCAGAGATGGAAGCAAGTAATTGCATATCATTTCACTGGAAGCCACGTCGATGGCCTGACCCTCAAGGAGTGCGTTCTGCAGATTGTCGAACTTTGTGCCGACATTTCGCTGAGAATCCGCGTCGTGACTTCGAACATGGGAGTTTCAAACCGGGCGATGTGGCGGGAGCTTGGATTTGCGAATCACAGAAATTCTCATACTGTTTGCACAATATCACATCCTTGCCTGGAAGGTAAGGAGCTTTTTTTTACTGCAGATGCAGCACATGTTCTAAAAAATATCAGGGGACAACTTCTGCATTCATCTGTGTTTAAGTGATGCAACTTTATGTGAGCATGGCTTGCCATCTAACGAAGTAAGAATAGATCATGTACGCGCTGTAGTACAGTAGACAGTGACAAAGAACTTAAAGTAGCTCTAAAGCTCCAGAGGCGCGTGTTACTGCCGGCCACTTCACTAAAATGAAACCAGGAGTAGCTGTACAGTTTTTCAGAGGCTCCATCCGCAATCCGGTATCTGGTGAGGAATCAAATTCTGAGCCCGGAAGCTGAGACAACCGCGTGGTTTCTGGAGCTAATTTCTAAATGGTACACGATTATGTCTTCACGACACCCATCAACGGCCCTAAGCCTTGAAAACAGGGAGAAATACCATTCAGCTATCAGCACACTTATGTTGGCACTTGATACCATTCAAGGTATGAAAGCAGGCAACACGCTTCAGTGGAAGCCATCTCAAGCAGGTCTCATGATTTCTGCAACCGTCGTTTTTCGACTCCAGGACACGCTCTTGAAGGGAGAAGGCTACAAGTTTTTTTTTACTAGTAGGATACTCCAGGACTGCCTGGAAAACCTATTTTCCGTCGTACGTCTCAGGAAACCGGTTGCGAATGCCTACGACATGAAGTGTGCATTGAAGCTTGTTTGCGTGAGC
>JAJIZL010030781.1:0-16482 GCA_023969395.1 Amblyomma maculatum
ATATATATATATATATATATATATATATATAGTGGCTGCACAGCACCATAGTTCTGCATAAAGAAAGTAACAAAATTCCTATAAAGAAAGGTGTTAGGCACGCCGGAGACACGATCTCCCCAATACTATTCACAGCCTGCTTAGAGGAAGTATTCAGAGACTTGGAATGGGAGCAGTTAGGGATAAGGGTAGATAGAGAATACCTCAGTAATCTGCGATTTGCTGATGACATTGTTTTACTAAGTAACTCGGGAGATGAACTGCAAATAATGATTGATGACCTATAGAGTCCTAGACAGGAAAAGTAGAAAGGTAGGCTTAAAAATCAATATGCAGAAAACTAAGGTAATGTTCAACAGCCTCGGGAAGGAACAACAGTTTACGTTAGGTAGCGAAACACTGGAAGTAGTAGGCGAATATGTCTACTTAGGACAGGTAGTAACCGTAGATCCGGACCATGAAAAGGAAATAACAAGAAGAATAAGATTGGGTTGGAGCCCATTTGGTAATTTGGTAAGCACTCACAGATTATGACAGCTTACCAGTATCGCTCAAGAGGAAAGTATACAAGAGTTGCATCTCACCTGTACTCACCTATGAGGCTGAAACGTGGAGGCTAACCAAGAGAGTTCTACTTAAGTTGAGGACAACCCAGAGGGCTATGGAACGAAAAATGGTAAGGGTAACATTAAGAGATAGGGAACCTGCAGAGCGGGTCAGAGAAATAACTAAGTTACCGACCATCTAGTGGAAATTAAGAAGAAATGGGCATGGGCAGGACATGTAGTGCAAAGAGAGGATAACCGATGGTCGCTTAGGGTAACAAAGTGGATTCCAAGGGAAGGAAAGCATAGCAGGGGGCGGCAGAAAGTTAGGTGGGCGGATGAGATTAAGAAGTTCGCAAGGGTCAAGTGGATGCAGCTAGCACAGAACCGGGTTAATTGGAGAAATATGGGAGAGGCCTTTGCCCTGCAGTGGGTATATTCAGGCTGATGCTGACGATGATGATGATGATGACAAGGACAGCGCTTTTGTTCACATTTAATGTGAGACGCAAGCCACACAACCAATTCTCAATAGAGTTTAGGTA
The DNA here is from genome assembly GCA_023969395.1 of Amblyomma maculatum. Taxonomy (NCBI): domain Eukaryota; kingdom Metazoa; phylum Arthropoda; class Arachnida; order Ixodida; family Ixodidae; genus Amblyomma; species Amblyomma maculatum. The sequence continues at coordinate 1,091 of JAJIZL010030781.1, forward strand.
CGTTTCCAAGCGGAGATAAAGGAATTGAATATCTGATGCAGTTGCAAAAAACGCAATATCATCTGCATATACGTAAGTGCGAACGTCATGATTAACTGGTATTGAGCTGAGTAGTATGTTCAAAAGGACTGGTGAGAGGACTGCTCCTTGCGGCACTCCCCTGGCTTGCTTATATCTGCCAGAATGAACACCATTTAATGCACAGTAAAACTCTCGGTTTTGGAGAAATTCAGATATCCAGGCTGCTAAATAATGTGCAAACTGAAGAGCTTTTAATTTTTGCAATAGAATGCTATGTTCAACGCTATCATAGGCTTTGGCTATATCTAGCGTTATCAAGGCACCGTGCATTTTTTATCGCCGCGCTAAAAGAACTCGACTCTCGAGGTCAGCAAGCGCATTCCAGATGGAACACTTTTGATGGAAACCAATTTGACAAGGGCTGAGGATATTTTCTTTATTCATGAAGTCCGAAATACGTATAAGTATTACTCTTTCAATTAATTTTACAATGTTTGATGTTAATTCAATTGGTCTAACATTATCTATGGAAAAGGCACCGCCTTTATTCTTAAGTAAAGGAATCATTTTGGCAAGTTTCCATTCTGGGCGTATCCAAGCATGTTCGATGGAATGTAGATTTTGTGACTGCGGAATCTTTTTCCTCGAACGTAAGAAACCAAAAAGAGCAGTTCGGTTGCCAGATATGGCCAGGAAATCAAAATGCTTAACATCATACTCATCCTTCGCTTTTGCAACTGTACCTATATTGTGAGCGCGGTGCCAGAACTTTCACCTCTTTCACCTGTACATACGCAGCATCGTCATCATTTACCGGTGTTCGCAAGATCACGCGCAGCGTTCAAGACTGTGGCTGGAATAAAGACGTTTATTCGAGCGCTGGCTCCCAACATATACATTTATTCTTTTCTTTTTTTTTTTTTTGTTGAAGGCTTATGCTCATCCGCAACAGTGGTAATGAGCACATTTCGCTTTAGAGAAGTGCTCGAACGTTTGAAAAACAAATCTTTCCAGTACCTGTTACACTAAATATTACAAATACACGTAGATCAATGTACACTGGTAGCGCATTAGAATCATTAGAACCCCTTTTCGTCTGTACTCTTTTTTTGAGCGAACTGGTTGTTTCTGACAATGGGAGTAAAATAGCTTCATACGGCTTAACCATCGGTATTTATTTCGGGGATAAATACATATTTATAGTCACATGATAAGATGAACTCTATTTCTTTCAGGATAGTTTTATATGCGGCACCTGTTTTGGAAGTAAATGACAGAACCGCCCCGAGAGACTGTTCAGCAATAATTACAATGATAAGAAATCTTCAGCCTTCAAAATTCCTTGTCAGAACATGACAGCGACCAAGCGCAGTTTTCCTTTATTTTCAGCTACTGATTCGTAGCTTGCACTTTAACGTTACTGAACATTAATCGCTGATAGTCCTAAACTTTATCAAGTGTGTAAAAGTTCAATCACATGGTGAAATTCGTTGAAAAAAAAAAGATAATAATTACACTACTAATTTACCATTTATAAGCATCACACACATCAGAAATTCTTTATACTTCTCTCGGTTTCAGAAAATCATTTAGAGTTATGTCACTAGTGCAACACTACCAGATTATTTGCCGCAAGAAGCATCCGCCTTGTTGTGAGCTCGGCACACTCAACCCACTCACTGCTCTACACGGGAGCAGTCAGCTATCATGTACGGCGAGATTTCCTGTACAGTGTCGGCGTAATCTCATATTTGGGAATATACTTGTGCCTGGTTGTCTAGACAGAGTAGATGTCCACTCAGTCTACGTCAATCCGCCGGGCAGTACGCTGCCAGTGCTGCATTTCACCTGCTTAATCCTAGAGTCAAGTACGATATAATAAACCAGACTGCCTCGATTCATTCTAAAGTATTGCAAGTCAGAGCACGAACCTTGTATCTCCGTGGGTGTAAGGTATCGCTAGGCGCCCCCGGATTGGCGGCTATGTACTCAGTGCCGCGTGGTAGTTTTGCTGGTAGCATGAATTGATGCTAGCTGCGTGCAGACAAGAAGGCGCCGCGAGTGGCGAGTGTCACCGAGCGGCTGACGGGCAATCGAGTCCCCAAAGGGGGGAAGTTAAGCTGCCTTGTGTGTACCATACAGTATGCTCTTCATACGAGCCGACACGACACCGCCGTCGCGGTTGAAACGTCCGTTCACAGACACGCCGCGTCTGTGAACGGACGCACATGTGAAAGCCCGAATTCCGGCAGGTGCAATCAAGCGTAAAGTCACCCCCGAGGTGCTACCTCTGCGGAAAACTAGGCCGTTATGCACCTAACTGCCGCAAACTAGCGACAAGTAATCCGTCCGCGTGTTGGAAATGCGGACAGAAGGGCCATAAAGCGATGTCGTGTCCCGACGCCGACAAAACAGCCCCGCAGGCGGCATGCGCGAGGGTTCTGTCAGAGCCTGGAGGAAGAAGATGCCGATGGCTTTGTTGAGCTCAAAAACGGCAAGAAAGTCCGCATGGTGCACGGCCAAGATGAAGAGGAAGCAGAGAGGGTTGTTGCTCCGAAGAAGGGCAAGTATATCTGGGTCTTTTTCTGTCCGGCTTCCGGACTTCACCCCAATTTTTGAGGCAGAGTTTCTGGCCGTGGTACTCGCTTTACGAAAATTAGACTCCTCTTTTTCTAAAGTGGCAGTAATTTCCGACTCTCTATCCTTGTGTTCATCTCTCTCTTCGTCGGTGGATTCTGCAATAGTAAAAACCTTTGTCTCCCTGATCCCTAGACATTTGAAAATTGTACATATGGTATGGGTTCCAGGCCACAGCAATGTGACTTTAAATGAATATGCTGACAATTTGGCAAAAGAGTCCCTTAATGGCCCCGTATTATCTATCCTTCCGGCGACCGCGTACATCACCGCAGCGAGGTTTCGAAGAAACGTCCTATTAAATATGAAAAATGGACATCTTTTAAGATCTGATGACTACCTGCATCTAAATTATTCTTGGAATAGAAAATTATGTCATTCGCGGCAACTTGAGATTTCACTAACAAGGCTGCGATGCCGTATCCCACCTTTAAATTTCTATCTTTACAGGTCTGGTTTGGCACTGTCTCCCGTCTGCGCATTTTGCGGTGAACAAGAAACATTAGATCACTTTTTATTGTTTTGCCGCCGCTTTACTACGCTGAGAAAGCAGTTGATGGAAAGGCCATTGCAACAGCTTGGCCTTAGTTTAAGCAGCCCGACATTGTTATCACTTGGCGCCACAATCCTTGGGCACAGTCACAGGTCTGTGTTTACCGCCATGCAAAATTTTTTACTGGACTCAAATCGTTTACCTTGCTAAATATTTAAACATCACTTGTTCTAAAATTGTAGTGTCAATCTCCCGTGAGTGTTACCACTTTTCATTTTATATTTCACTTATTTCCCGTTTTGTTTCCTTTGCTCTACCCCTCAAATCATTTTTTTTTTATGTAAGTATATTAAAAAAAAAAAAAGAAAAAAAAATCTTTGCTACCCAATTCTTGGCCGATCCCCCTCTGTGGGTATGTGCCATAAGTTATTTGGACAACAACAACAACAACAACATCTGGGTCTCCATCTCCATCACCTCAGTAACGAGCCTCTCCTTCTGCACCTGATTACCAACACCTCAGATGGCCTTGGCGTGGCCGCATGTGTGTTTCAAGGCTATGTGAAGGGTCTATGCGCTGCAGATTACCGAAACTAAATCTGCATTTATGTCGTTCGGGGCTATCCGCTACTAACCTCTGTGAGTCTTGCAAAGAAATTGAATCCATAGATCATTTTTTTTCTCTTCTGCCGGAGGTTCGCACCTCTCCGCAAAATTTACTTAGCAACTCCCCTTCCGAGAAATTAGGCCTTCCAATAACTAGTCAAGTTCTCCTCTAATTCGGGGCTAGCGTCAAGGGATATGCCTTAAAACCAGTGTGCGATTTTATTCATAATTACATAATTTCAACAGGTAGATTCCTATGATAGGTACGATTTCATTATCTTTTCTTTTCCTTTTTATTTTTTTCCAAATTCTGGTTAAACATCCATATTTATCTGAATACTCCAGTCCTTGAACATAAAATTTACAATCTACAATGCACCCTGGCCAATCCCCCGCCGTGGGTATGTGCCATTTTGCCTCAGGTCATCATCATCATCATCATCTGGGTGGTGAACGCCGTAGTACAAGCGCAGCCTGGATCTGCGATGAATCGCATGCTAGTTTCGAGGGGAAAGATAGGAGGAAAATCAGTCTCTGTGCTACGAGACACAGGTAGCAGTGCCGTTATTGTTAAACGAAGCTTACTTCAGGAGAGCGATCTGACTGGTGAGAATACCCTGTGAGGCTGATTGACGGCTCAATTCAGCTGCTACCGGAGGTTGAACTGTATTTGGAGGTGCCATACTACGAAGGAAAACTGACAGCACTTTGCACGGAACGCCCTATCTATGATTTGTGTGTTGGCCAACATCAAGGGGGCAAAATTTCCTGACGAGACGACCCATACGAAGTTCCGCGCCTGCGCGCTACAGTGAACCTAGAAAGAAAAAAAAGAAGGCGAGGAAAGCAAGGCCCCGAGAAGCCGGATGGAAAGCTCCGAGAAAACAATAAGGAAAAGGAAACACGCCAGGACGAAGCCCAAAAGAAAGGGACGAAACAGAAAATTGAGTCGGGAATGTCTATGCAGAATTTGGTGCAGGTGGCACATGCATTTTTTGTACTCGTGCATGCTCTGTTAGGAATATTCAACCTTCGAACGAAGGAATAATGGTGCCTAGGAAAGAGTACCACTACAGTGGTTCTTCTTGTGGATCTTGCGCGTTGGCATAGGTTCCCGCGTATCCGTGGACGCTACTGGTTGTAGGCGAATCTATCGGCACACATTGGCTGTGTGATCTCAAGGTGACTCTCAGTCATGCCTTAAGGAATATGCAGTAGCCTGATTTAAGAACATGGAAGCGCCCCAAATGCTAGAGCCTAGAGCGAAGACAGAATCCTTGACAGACAGAAGCGTTTCACGCACTGATAGCAAGTTGGAATAACGTTCGGAAACCTGATTTAGGTTGGGCTGGAACCCACGAATGAGTAACTGTGAAAATCTTTTATTTTATATATATTGTACGCTGCCGCATGACACGTGTAGTGTGAATCAAAGTGCAATGATCTGTACTTGAAGCTTTTCATGGTTGAGTTCGTGCGACTCTTGTAAAAGTGCGTCGCAGTGTTGCCGAGTAGCGGCATATGTTGAATGTATTTGGAGTTCAAGTGCCATGTTTATGGCTGGTATGTCACTGTGTTATGTGGTGGAAATTCAGTTGAGTTTTTGACGCTTATGTTTGAACATGAATATATGTGTGTTACGTGGACATTTGCCCGTGAAGTTTGTTAGCGCATGCATTTGCGCGCGATGTTCGTGTGTATTGAGAATATTGTAGAACAATATTCTTTAAGGCAGGGCAGTGTCACAAAATCGGCGCACATCTTATTAAGCCGGCGCGGCGTTATAGCGGTGTGAAGCCCGCGCGGCGCCGCATCCAAAGTTCGACGTCTTTCGAGAAAGCGTCCCTCTCCGCGCGAGAGAGCACGTAGCCTTGTAAGTTCGGCGTTACCCTCTTTCTCATCACTCGGCGATGGCGGTGACTCAACCGGCCGGAATGTGCTCGTCCTATCTAGAGTTTTCGACGGCGCCTGGCCAATGACGGCGCGCGGCTCGACGGGAGGAAAAGGGAACGCTTCAACAAGCGAAGCTGACTGTGTGTGCGCGCTAGCCCAACACCCTCTAGCTAGTCTAGAGGGTGTTGGCTAGCCTTGGCGCGCTGGAACAGAGACGCGGCGCGCCCTATTTATGGAGGCCGCGTCGCATGAGGGCTTGAGTCAGTAAGTCAGTGGCGTGTTCGCAAGTGCTACAGCAGGACTGTCGGGGATCACCCGCTGCTGGCATGCCCATAGACCTGCGAGGGAGCGGCGCTCGTCTTACATGGTGGCCACATCGTGACTCTCGAGTCGTCGGACTGCAACAGTGCCCGGTGAACATATGCTGTTGTGTTATTTCACTGTCTCGTGTATTGCTTTGTGTTGTAAAGCCTCTGTGTTATTGAATGCCTCTTTATTTGCATGCTTAGCGTTGTTTTCTGTGAATCTCTCGTTCGTGCATTTTTAGTGCTCGACTGTATCCTCTGTATCGTCTCTTGCTGTGTATAAAGTTTGTTATGTTTGCTACTTCTGACTCCGATCTTTACTCTGGCTTGAACCGGCGAAAGCTGGGCACCAAACGGCCACCCCCTTCTGTCACTACTAGGTAGTTGAATTCCGGCTGAGCTTGCCACGCAGGTCGAGGGCATCTCCTTTGCGACTGGAACAGCTACCCCCACTCACTCTGAGGGTGTCTGGGAGTGTGAAACTATTAAGGGCGCATCGTTAATAATTCCTTATAATTATTAACGGGTGACAGAGTAAACGACGGATCTTTGATCTATGCTCTATTACACAAGCTGTTAGGTAAGGGCCAATAAGGATGGCGAGTACAAAATCATTGTGCGCGTAATCTCCCATGCCCCGTCAGCGACAGAAGTGAAGGAATGAGCGGTGTGTCGCAAGCAACAAATACACTTCTTGCATTCATCCCACATGGATAAAAGCTATTCCGGCATAAAGCGACTGAACACAAAAGAAGACTGTTTCCACCCTCATGATACGACGTCATTACAGTCCACATTCTGAGAGAAACCCCCCTGCGTCTGTCCCGAAAATCCGATTGGTTGAGCGAGATCACATGTGCTCGTAACTTTACACCCCACCGACAAATGAGCGACGCAGCGCTCGATCATCTCACCTGACAGTGTAACTTCGTCATCCTGTCAGTTTCGTAACCGAGTTGGCAGATGCTGTGTCATGTGGAAGCATATCTGAGCGCTTTGGCGGAGTGTCTTTCTTCGCGATACCAAATGGCCGAGCCGACAAATGCTAGCCGGCAGGTCCTTTTGCAGAGTTGTGAAGTCATCCATAAGTCCGCAAAGTCAGCCAGACAGCATTACAAAGTGTTTCTGAAGAAGGAAAAGCATTTTCACCGAAAAGAAAAATGGTTATAGCGGAATTGCTCGGGTCGGGTCGCTAGTTTGGTATGCTACTTTTACACCAATGACCACCGGTAGTTTAGAAGCCTTACCCGAAGGCTTCACACCGTAGACAACAGCCACGAGTTAAGTTGCAGAAACGCATAGCTGGAATTATAAGTGGCGCCCTTCTAAATAGCACTAATACTCAACACTACTAAGTATACTTTTCTTCACTTTTTAGTACAGCTAATCAACGCTACTAATGAGGACTACTATGCGACCAATTAATACCGGCACTTATTAGCAAGAGCGCATAACGTGCCTACGCAAATGTTATCGCATCGACTTTAAAAGGCCACTTAAGTGCCCCTTGTCTGCTTTGTTGAAGTCGATATATAACGACGTATAATTACGTCTTTATATACCGACTCCGCTTTTCTCAGATAGTTCAGGCTTTGTTTCCCATTGCTTTGCCCCTTCCCCATGTCAAAACCCCAAGTATTCAGGCTAGTTGACAGCGCTCCCATGCAAGCCCGCAAAAACCCTTGGCAGTAATCATTGCCTGACTTTCCCATGGCCTACACAGAATACGGCTATATTCAATTCAATTCAATTTATTTTCAACTCAAGGTTGAAGGCCCTCAGGCGAAAAAAAGCTGTTCTAGAACAGCTTGAAGAGTGCCTGAGGGCCCATACACGGCAGCAGTTGTCCCACAGTAAATTACAGTGTAGACTCACATCAATTTAACATCCGTTCAAACAAACTCTAACAAAAAATCAAAGTACAGTAGTTAACAAAACAGTAGTTATTCACGGAAAGTATAAGAAATTTGCGTTAGGCCTCAATTCACAATAAAAATTATAAAGCCCTACAGAATTCTAACACGTCAGTACAACTCTAATCACAAAGTGAGCATGGTTATTGAAACATAAGATATTGTTAGGGTATGCTCAAGTTCATACTTCACGTGACTGCAGTGGTTAAATCACTTGCGAGAACATCCCTGGAAAAAGATTCGATATATATACCGAAGTGTTATGTGCCATACTGGAGCACAAACGTCGGATCAGTCCTGGTGGAGGGCGCACGCATGGCGTACAGAATGTACAATACTAGATTGACCGTGAACAAAGTATTTTAGCGACATGATACTGGTTCAACGTTCAGTGCGGCAGTAGTTTCAACTGTCGACTACACCATACCGATGCATTAAACAGCAGGACTGGGATATACATAAGTACATTTCTATTTTATGCCCACCTAGGTATTTTTAGTTGCACATCAGGTTTCGAAGTGAGAGACCACGGCTCTCGTTCTAACGTTTACGACTTCTTAGCATGGAGGTTGCTGCCTTATATCAAGACTTGCCACTAATTCGCAGATGCCTATTGGGCGCCAGCGCCACCACTGTAGCGAATGGCGCTAGTGTCGACCTACGAGAGAAAGTGGGATCACGTGACTCCTCTTACTGCAGCTGAAGCAGACGCTTGATTGAATTTGTGCGTTTTAAAAGCTAATAGTCGCGTTTGTTTCTGTAGTTTGGGTTTATATAGAGTTCCAGCCTTGCACGTTTCGATCTTGTATCATTACTGAGGCTGCTGAAGTTTATTTAGGCTGTGGGGTCCGTTACTGCTCTGTATCCGGACGTAAGCGAGGGAACCCGGCTCAAGCTCCCATTGCTACCCGAAACATAAGCTTACAGAATTCTCCTTCCTTAATTAAAATTTGAATGGCAAATCAGCGAGTGTTCAATCTTATGATGTGCGCTGCAGACATTTCAGCGAGCGAGATTTTGTCCATATTGGTGGCGATAAAAGTTCGGTGAGCGGCAAAAGAAACGGCGCACGCGTTTTAATTTGCGCTTATCACTTGTGAATTCGAAAGATACTATTGCGGGAAGGATGGAAAAGTTGCTGGCTTCTTCATGGAGCAGTAACCTCCCAAAGAAAGGAGGGATAGTGCGAAGGCCAGGAGGTCTCAAATTATTCTGAATGAACACGTTGACATGGAAGTTTCACTGAAGTAAACTAGAAGATTCTGCCGCCTCGGGCAGCGGTATGCATGGTGAGTAGTCTCACGCAGCGTCTCCAGTACTGTAGTAATTTCAAATGACAGAGTCCGTGAATAAACGATAGATTAAGCATTGCATGCATGTTGTGATGTGCTGATCGAGATATGCTTGAAAAAATAATTAAAAAAACCTACTGTGCGCGGGCAAAACAAATATCCGCTCTAAAAAAGAGTGCCAATGACAGTAGTCAGTGCGGAAGAATTCGCTGTGTGAAACACGTCTTCACATTTGCTAAAAAAATAATCCATGTCATCCCTGTAGGTAAACTTGCTTGCTCTATACTACGTTCAAGGGACCAAGCGAACGGTGCCGCTTCCGCCGGCGCTATGCGAAGGCGCTCGACAATCTGTCAGGCTCCTGACAGTCTTCTGCTCTTGCACAGGAATCCCATTACCTGTGCACTGACTCCTTACATCTGACTGGTTGTGTGGTAGATTCAGTGTTCTTTTATTTTTTCATAACAGCGGAAATGCTGCAGCTGGTGCACGTCATCGTAGCAGTAAAGCTCGTCAACTTCAATAACACTGACTCGGTGAAGTGCTTTTTTGCCGAATGACTGGGTCTCATAACCTCAAAATAAGCTTATAGAAACTTAGACCGAGGTATACCTTAAGTAAATAAATAAACGTAATGCTAACGTGCAACTGAACTGCCTAGGAAAGCATCCTGCAGCAGCCGTTCAACGTGCGTTATCTCACTTACTTCGTCATGCGGGCGCTTCCGAGAGGTGGCGCCACGGTATGTCCTCACGCCCAATATTGTGCATTGAAAATATTTCAACATGCGAAATTTCACAGTGCGTTAATTATTTTGACGAGGCCGGCTGCTCTGCCACCGCGGACGTAATAAGCGGCAAACGGAGCAGCGAAAACACTATTTAACTGTAACTAAATCTTCGTTGCATGTAAACGCTTCAGGAAACACTGCGATGTCCGAGGGCTCAAAAGCAGAGAAGCACGCAATGTATTGTACATTACAAGCCGCTGTATGTGCTTTCTTTTTCTCCCTGGAGCCCACCACTCGGTAGGCTACTCTTTTCCTCGTGTTATTCATTTCATTCTGCTGTTTATATCTTGGCAGGTGCGGGTTACTTTCGCCAATGTTTAGGCTCTGTTTTGGGCATACGTTTGAGCCAGCAGTAAATATTTTATCAGTAATCACTGTGTAGAGTGCCGTCAAGGAAAACTGTGAAGTTTGTGATAGTAGCCTATACATTATTAAATTCATTTTTGCGTTTTACGTTGCTAGCCAGTGGGGGATGTGAGGATTAGAGCTGCCTAAGGAAGACCCCGAAAAGAAGAAGCCGCCTTTGTTTTCTATACAGGTGTGCAATCAGTTCCACGAAAACAGCGCTTAATGAGACAATAAATTCATTTGCACTCGGCTTCCAGTTTTCGGACTTGTTTTTTCAGAAAATAAGCTCCGCCGGTAAGGGTAAGACGCGGTGCTTATTCCTTTCTATTTTTATTTGTTTCATATTTTTGCTTATAGGTGACCAGGCGATGACGTCAGTGGTAAGCTCGGACGCATCGCTTCTTGAAACGTGATGCCTCACAGTGCGCTTTCAGCGAGACGCACTGTTTGCGTTCGATGCAACGCCGGAGGACTCCATGACCAATAGCGTTTCACACGCACGGACAATGTTTTTCACTTTTTTGCGTTTTAAATTCTTTTATACACCGATACTTAGCATCAGCAAACATTGTCTTCCCATTCTGAGCATTTTGTCCCCTTTGTACAGTCACAAGATTTATGGGCGTGAACAAGGCAAAGCGTGCCGCACTGTACAATCAGCATAGCACATCGAGAGATGGCAGGGAGTTCGCGTGCGAGATACCCCTCGTATCTTTTTCGCAAAGTCGCTTTCAGCGTACGCTAGCGCTAGGTCGCGCTGATTGCACAGCGCGACTTGCTTTATCGTGTTCACACTCATAGATTTCATGGCACTACACCTTCATTTTTCTAATGTTTAACTTTTCCCATTATTTCGATTAATTGATCAAATGTTTTTGATTAGCATTATCAAGCATTGTGTTTGCATTCCCGAGCATTTTACACCTTTGATTCCCCCTTTTTTCAATTTTTCATTTGAGTTATTTCAATTAATTAAGTGATCTATTACATGCTCTAAATTTTTTTATTTACAATCACTTTTCATTTTGAGGATTCTGACAACTTTGAACCCCCTTTTCCGGTTTTCATTTTTTTAAAGTTCAATAATTGATCAGTTGCACATTCACTACATTTTCTAATTAGTATCAGCAAGCATTGGCTCTTCATTCGGAGGAATTTGACACCTTTGAAGCCCCTGTTTTCTATTTTTGATCTTCTAGTTATTTCAATTAATTATTTCTTCAATTACACGCCCTAAAATTTTAAATGATGTCATGGAGTATTGCCTTTTCATTTTTAGCATTTTGACACTTTTGAACCTCGTCGCTCCGATTTTTCGTTTTTAGTTTAATTAATCAATTAAAATTATTTCATTTCACGTCAATCAATCACCAATAACTAGGACCCCAAATTCCAATGATACGAATTTTTCATAGCACCCAATTATTTAAGACACGCGGTGCCGACAACTGCTGCTACTACGACGATGCCGACGAGGTTCCAGCGCAACGAGCTGCATAAGCTATCGCATAAAATGATACAGGGACCAGTGCGGCCAGAGCGCACATACAAGCGGCACGCCCAGTGTAAAAAAATTAGATTGTCTCTTAGATGTCTTAAGAGGAGTCTGGCGAAAGCCTATACCTTTCATCTATCATTTGTCGGCCATCTTTTGCCTTTCATCGGCGTTCGTCGAAGTGCTACGTATGACTATAATTGGTTTGCAAGAAAGGAAAAATGCAGTATATCTGTCGCTGTTTCTCCGGCAAGTATGTTTGGACGGTATACCATCGCTCCTGTCGCTCGCTGAAGTGTGACACTGCAGATGGCAGAAACGCTAGACAAGAACGCATCTCGCGGAATCTCGCAGAAAATGACAGATCTCGAGCACAAATCTCGCTCACAACTCTCTCGCGCGGGATTTCGTTCCATGAGCCTAGAAAGGCTTTCTCCTTAAAATGTTTTCAAGGCACTTTGGACCAAAAAGTGCGATGAGGCGAAAGCCTTTGTATGAAACGCCGTCGATGCCTGCTGCACTGCGTCTGTGCGGCGTTCGAGGCAGCACCAAATGAAAGGCGCCGCACGGACGTCTTGTTGGGATACCCGGCTGGGTCAACGAATCCTTGGCTGTGTCAGCTTCATCATCACCATCATCAGCCTGATTATACCCACTGCAGGGCGAAGACCTCTCCCATATTTCTCCACTTAACCCGGTTCTGTGCTAGCTGCATCCACCCTGCGAATGTCTTAATCTCATCCGCCCACCTAACTTTCTGCGCCCCCTGCTACGCTTTCCTTCCCTCGGAATCCAGTTGGTTACTCTAAGCGACCGTCGGTTATCCTCTCTTCGCACTACATGTGCTGCCCATGTCCATTTCTTCTTCCTAATTTCCACTAGAATGTCGGTAACTTGAGTTATTTCTCTGACCCACTCTGCACGCTTCCTATCTCTTAATGTTACCCCTACCATTTTTCGTTTCATAGCCCTCTTGGTTGTCCTCAACTTAAGTAGAACTCTCTTGGTTAGCCTCCACGTTTCAGCCCCATAGGTGAGTACAGGCAAGATGCAACTGTTGTATACTTTCCTCTTGAGCGATACCGGTAAGCTGCTAGTCATAACCTGCGAGTGCTTGCCAAATGCGCTCCACCCCAATCTTATTTTTCTTGTTATTTCCTTTTCATGGTCCGGATCTGCGGTTACTACCTGTCCTAAGTAGACATATTCGCCTACTACTTCCAGTATTTCGCTACCTAATGTAAACTGCTGTTCCTTCCCGAGGCTGTTGAACATTACCTTAGTCTTCTGCATATTGATTTTCAAGCCTACCTTTCTACTTTTCCTGTCTAGGTCATCAATCATTATTTGAAGTTCATCCCCCGAGTTGCTTAGCAAGGCAATGTCATCAGCAAATCGCAGATTACTGAAGTATTCTCCATCTACCCTTATCCCTAACTGCTCCCATTCCAAGTCTCTGAATACTTGTCTCTGTGTCAGCTTACTGGGGATGTAAACGGTCATGACATCATGTCCGGTCATGACCGATGACTTCACAAACTCGTAGTAGCCCGCGGAATCTCGCGAAGTCTGACACTTCCCGTGACCGGACAGTCATGACCTTAGCAAGGATTTTGTCTTAAAGGGAATCCTGCAGCGTTTCTCTCCCATCGTACCAATGCAACCAGTGTCTTTCAGTAAATCTCCCAGAAAGCCAGCGTCGCCTCATCGCAGCGTCAGCACTATAAGACGGGTTAGGGTCATAACACAGCTCCTACTTTTCTCACAGGATTACGCTCGCTGACACTCGCCGAATCAAAGGACGTTCCACGTCCTCAGCAGTGGAGGATGATGGCGCTGGCGAACACTCTCATGGATAGGTTACACCAGGAACGTTATATATAGAAGTTGTATATAGAAGATTTATATAACCCCCTTGGGTTGCATACAACCTAAATACATTTGGAAAGGAGGGGGCGAAACAGCCGTCTCCGTAGCTCAGTTGGCAGAGCCCCGGATGCGAAATTCAGAAGTCGTGGCCGAGTTCGGATCACACCGGCGGCATGTGGTTGTTTTTCTTCTACTGTCTAGGCAATTTTCTCCACGTTTAATTATTGCTTCACATTAGAAAAAAAAAATCCTCTTTGCTTTCCTTTGAGTCAGTGGCCATGCGTTCCCTTCATATATGTATGTCATAATGGCGCCCGTCATTTTCCCTACACTAGTTTAGATAAACAGAAAAAGGAAGCTCTTGCGCCAGTGCACAGCCACTGTCCGAAATCAAACTAGGGGAACAGTAAACATATTTTTACAAAATACACTGCCATTAATACCGAGAAAAATGAGCGCCAGCGGTACCCTTTCCCTTTTCCGGCTACATGCAGATGGGGGTCGATTAGCGTTTTATTAATGCGATAGCGTTGTAACTTATCGGGACGAAAATCCGGCGCTGACAAAGTTCCCCACTGCTCGGCTATGTGGTGACGTCATCTGATCTGATACTCAGGTCAATCGAGGCAGCGTCTATGTATTTCGCGGTGGTGAGTCACCCACGGAGTTGTGTCAGCCAAACCCAACTGCAGAGCGGTTGTGGAGAAAGAACGGCGATTGGTTCTCTTCAAAGTGGTCCAACGGGGAAATAGACCTTTGTCCTTCGGGCAGTGGAGGTAGGTGACCAGCGCGGTTGTACCAGAACCACCGGTGGTTCTGGTTGTACACGCCGCCATCGTGAAGGGGGCGCCGATCAGGACTGGGGATGTTGCGGTACCTTCACCATTTTATATCATCCCTGCACTTCTCCATCTGCGATCCTGCACGCCAAAAATGATGAATGAGTGTTTCCAGAGGCGTCCAGCACGTGGCAAGTTCGCACTGTATATGACAGTTTGCCGTTAATACGCTGTATTTTTATTTTCTTTTTTTTTGCATCTCGTCAAGCTTTTACTAAGAAATAAAATGATGCATTCAAATGGTATAGTTGTAAACATGCCACACTGGTGGTTCCAACAGGAACTGCATGGTACACCTTCATATTGCTAGCTTCTATCGGTATATTGCCTCTTCGAAACATTTTCGTTAGTGTTATTTTTGCAGTCATAATTCATAACATATTTTTTTCTTAGCTCATTTCATCAGAACATGACGCATAATCAGGTCCTTTTTCGCTCTCTAAAAGACTAATTCAAAAATTTCTCTTTGAGCGGCACCAATTTTTTCTATATTTACTGCATCATATGAATTTCAATGTATACGATGCACTGTAACCAAATAACTAAAGTTGATACTTCCTCTTTGCCCCTAATATAGTCATTAATTCCGGGGATAGGATAGCATAAACTTTACTGCTCTATTTTAGAGGTATTGCCGACAGAGTTCCTCCATCTTCTTTGCGTCGATGGCGTGGCTCCGTCTCACAGGGTTGGCGCCCCTATTCCAGGGCACCACTGAGTTTTGCTGCTCGCTGGGCATGAATGACCAGTCCTCTTTACGGGAATTATGAGTAATTTGCAGTACGCCGGCACTCGTCCTTGGGCACTGAATGCAATACCATGTGCGATCTAATACTGCTTCTGATTTTTTTTTTTTCTCGAGCTACTTGTGCAACAGCTTTGGAATGATAC